>APFE030591991.1:162213-191254 GCA_000404065.3 Pinus taeda | reverse complement strand
TTTATATTAATACCCATTAATATTTTAGTTTTCCTAAGTTTGGACTTAGGAACTCCATTAAAAATATTAATTATTTTAATATCTCCCAAACTGGTTAGAATCTGCCCAAACCATTTCTGGGTCTTGAAGATCTCATGTGCTTTAGCCTCTCCACCAATTTTCATGGCTAGAGCACATTTGATGATATGCCAAATCAACACTCCCTCTTAGTAAGGACTATGCTCTAGTAACACTCCACACGAAGCATCACCCTCATTATCCAGCATCGGTCCCTGTGCCAATGCTAGGCCTCCCTGCCCAACATCCTCTGCACTGTTGCCCATGGCCCTGCCACTGCCACTGTTGCATCTGTACAACAACTCCCTCTGCATCCGTGCTGCTGTTGGTCCATCCTCCCAGCACTGCATCTGCACTGCATCCCCTCTCATCATGCTGCATCGTGTTGCCCATAGCACTGCCACTACTAACTGCTACACTGCAACTCGATTACCAAGAAGTAAGTAACTGATCCACCCAACTCTGACATCCCTGTTTGGTTAGAGACACTTCCGATGCTAAAGCTCCCTCTGCTACTAACAAGTGCTCCCTCTGCTACTAACAAGTGCTCCCTCCACTGACCTCTGAGCTGCGACAACAACTCCCTACATCTCATACCGTTACACACCTCTGTGTGCCATCCTGCAACCATGCTCTGATACCATGTTGGAATTTCTAAGTTTAACCGTCAGAAATTCTTCCTGTACTATCTGGTTTATTTCTTCCTACTTGTTTAATTACTTAATAAGATTTTTACCATGTAAATACTGAAAATAAACACAAGTAGAGTATCAACATCTACAAATCATCAACTGAAGGAAAACAAGTACACAAGTGACACTATTATTTTTGGACCAATGTCCCCGGAAAAACCCAATGTGGGAAAACCAGTGCAGCTATTCAGAGGGTTTTATTACTATGCAGTTTTTAGAATACAACGAGGGTGCCAGAATGGCTCACCCAACAGAGAATGCCCTCGGCAGTAGTACCTCTCCTCGGAGACAAATATTCCGGCTGAATAATCACTGGATGAACGACCCACAACAACAATTGCAGCTCCCACTACTCTACATCACTCTGATAGGCACTGCGTCACCCTATCTGGCTCACCAGCACCTAGTCTGTCCCACGAATCCTTCCAGCGTTGCCTCTTGGCCCTACGTCAGCTCTGCTAGCCTCTGCGTCAGCTTCTGGAGCCTCTGTGTCAGCCCCTAGACCCTCTGCGCCTCACACGCTAGCCTCTCCTGGCTATGCGCAACTCTTGGCTGCCTCTGCGTCAACTTCTTCGGGCTCTCCACTGTCTCTCTGGTACCAACTCTGCCTCTCTGCTATGTATTCACTGCCCCTCGCTGCTGATCACTGATTCTATCTCTCTTAGCAAACCCCGCTCTAGAGAATAGAATCACTGATCACTCTGGTGTGTTCTCCAACTGACCCTCGACCTCCTCTTATACTTTTCTTGTTGTTCCATCAACGGCTGAGATTAAATCTCTAATCAATGGATAAGATTAGATTTGGCTTGATCCATGACTTTTGGAACATTCTAACCTAGTTTTATATTAGTACCCATTAATATTATTTCTCCATTAAAAATATTAATTATTTTACTATCTCCCAAACCGGTTAGAATCTGCCCAAACTATTTCCGGGTCTTAGAGATCTCATGTGCAAATTTTTTATTTATGTTTCTATGTTTTCTCTATTTTCGTTGTGTGCTTCTTATTTAAATTTGTGTGTTTCGCTTCGAAAATATTTGAGTGAGAAGTTGTATAAAGAAGGAAACTGTTGACTCTGTGCTAAAGAAAATTAATTAGGGTTTTCAAATATCAGCCAGGAATAAAAGCTTTTTCGATGATGAAGTTTGAAGTTATTTTTTTTTGTTTTCATTTAATTAATTAGTTAAGGAATGGTTTTTTGAGCAGTTAATAAACTTATGTATAAAAAATTCTTTAATAAACTTGATGTATAAAAAAATCTTATTTTGTCATTATGAGGGGGTTGGCTTCAGAGTTGTCAAGACAAATATTGGAGGGTATGATTACATTTGTTGTAGGGATTGATCTGCAATTTTTTTGGAGTTTTTATTATTTGCATTTCTGAGCAAATTTTTTATTTATGTTTCTATGTTTTCTCTATTTTCGTTGTGTGCTTCTTATTTAAATTTGTGTGTTTCTCTTGAATTTAGCCTCTCCACCAATTTTCATGGCTAGAACACATCCGATGCTACCCCAAATCAACATGAAAGGCATAGTTTCTGCCGGGGCAGAAATCCACTGGAAAAGAACGAAGACACGTAGAAGGGGAATTTTCTCCTCAAATGACTTCCATCCAAGGAGTTCGAATTTTCACTTGTTGAACAACAATGGAGAGGGGCAGATCTAGAAGCTCCAGTAGGGAGTGCGTAGGCCAATCTAAGTGTTGTGCAGAGGAGAGAGGAGGTCATTCGACATTTCTATTTGGCAGAGATGGCAAGTGCATCTCCAGGAGGGAGGTGGGGAGATTTAGAGAAGTAGTTCGAAAGAGCTACAAATGGGCAAGATCCTTGAGGAGTCCACCTCCTAGATCAATTCCTTGCTACGAGAGCCCAAGATTCAGCAGTAGTGAGATGGACTTAGTGTAAGATGATGCAGTGGATTGTTTGGAGGACAGAATGCAGTAGCTAGAGACCAGAGACTGATCAACACAGAGCAAGGTTCGTAGCAGTGCAGATGACATAGTGCAAAAGATTCAGAGGGTCAGAGACTAGCAGCAGTGAAATTCCAACATTCATTGTTTTATGCTGAAGTTTGAACACAGTCAAGTTCAGCTAATTTTGGATGTTTTTCAGTTGCTTCTCTCAGCAACTAAGTTGCAGTAAAGATGCAGTGTTAGCAGTGGCAGTGCTAGCAGCATAGTAGATGCAACATTTGAGAGGGAGTTATAGTACATATGCAGCAGTGGTAGTGTCATGGGCAGCAATATAGTAGCAGCAACAGCACAGTGTTGGTGGCAGCAACAGTGCAAAAAGGGGATGCCTTAGAAACAAAGCAGCATGCAAGTGGACATTGTTGCTAGAGCACTTTCCTCGCTAAGAGGGAGTGTTAGTTTTTGGTAGCATAGTGCTATAGCCTTGAAAATTGGTGGGGAGGCTAAGGCACATGGTTTCTAAAGAACCCAGAAACCATCTGGTGAAATTCCACCCGGATTATATTTTATTAAAATAATTAATATTTTAATGGAGTTCCTAAGTCTAAACTTAGGGAAATTAAAATATTAATGGGTATTAATCAAAATATGGGTGAGAATGATTTAGAAGGCAGATTAAGTCATGTTTTAATCTTAGCCGTTGATTGGAGACTTAATCTTGACCGTTGAAGACTCAACAGGAAAAGTATAAAATGGAGGCTTGGGGTTCATTTGGAAACACACACGAAGAGAACGAATTGATCAAGAATTTGATTCCTAGGGCAGAGTTTGCTAAGGATTTTGAATTAAGTGATCATTTTGAAGTAGAGGGGTAGTGAGAATCTGGGAGAAGGACTTTCTGGAGAATACAGACAGAGAGGCAGAGAGCCGAGCAAAAAAGTTGTCTGTCACGTAGAAGTTGGAACAACTGGGAAGGTTGACGCAGAGGGTAGAAGCTAGAATTGTTGGGAACAATCGAAACTGCCAGAACAGCCGGGAAAGCTGACGTAGAGGGCAGAAGTCGAAACTGTCGGAACAACTGGGAAAGCTGACGCAGAGGGCAGAAGCCGAAACTGTCGGGAACAACCAGAATTGTCGAGAAAGTTGACGTAGAGGGCAGAAAAGGTGACGAAGAAATAGCTGTGGTTAGCCAGTCTTATGCCGAATCAGCCAGAATTATGCCTGGTGAAGTGAGGTAAAACTCACTCAGATTTTCCACAAGTATTTTCTCTGTAAAGGATTGCTAGATGAGCATCCTAGATTTGTATTCAGATATTTCTCCTGCATAATAATAAAACCCTCAGAGCTGCTGCACCGGTTTTCCTGCATTGGGTTTTTCTGGGGACTATTGTGTCCAAAAATAAGTGTGTCCTATGTATCTTGTTCTTTGCTCCGTTATCTATTTCATGAGATCAAATATTTAATTAGTGTAGGTTGTAGAAGTAATTTGCTTAAGTATTCAGAAGAATAACTTGAGAATGTAATTTAAAAATCAAGTAGGTGAAGTAGATTCATATTTGTTGCAGTAGGGGTTCCTTCGAGTCCAGGAATTTTCACAGGTAGCACTCCCATTGTTGCAGTCAATTTAGATTGATTAATGAGGCTTTGTGATAAGGTGCTAGATTATGCAGTAACAAGAACCAACACTTCGACTCACATCATCTCAAAATCATAAGCAACTATTGCTTCTGGGTCACACATTTAGAAAAAAATATTTAATCTAGTTGGTTGAGTACACTAATCCAAGGCTACATTCCACCCCTATACCAATGATGAAATTAGGATTAGTTAATGGAATTCCCCCTTGTCTTTGTAATTTTCCAAGCCCAAAGAGTGGATTGAACCACATAGGTGATAGGTAGTGATTCACTTGATAGTATCCTTAGGCTTCCTTGTTAGTGAGGTTAGGACTTTACCTCTAGGGATTGTTTGAGAGATAACAAGTTCCTTCCTCAAACCCATTGGAATATTAGTAGTGGAGTATCTTCCCCTTGAATTATCTTGAAGCTTGTAAAGAAGTAGGTGGCTTTACGAGGGTTTGTAGTGGAAAACTATAACTATCACCCTAGTTTCATGTATAATTTCCCAAGAGGAACATTAGTTGAGCCCATATTACTGTTCTATGTTGGGACTTATCAAAATTTATTTGGAAAAGTAAAAATATAATTTTACATGCATTTTTCAGCCATAAATTAAGGCTAATGTTTAGGGTTTATTTTGTTGTTATATGTGCTTTACACCACATAAAATTGTTGTAATGACTCTCTTGTTAACTTTTTGATTAGCCCTTTCGTCGTTATAAACTAATTGATTACTGCAATTTCTTATTTAAATCCCTTGTTTATGATGGCCTAGTATAATTTCTCGATTTCATGTATTTGGAAACATATTTGAGCCTCTATTGTTGACCTAAGTCTCTATATTGAGCCATCGGAACCATTTATTCACACTCTTGGAATTATACCTTAGTCCATCCAAAACCCTAATTGTTATATCCTTTCTCCTGGGTGAATTTTGTTTTTGTTTTTTTGTGAGGTAAAAAATTGTATTTCCTATTAATCAAGGTTTACTTCCTAAGCATGGGAAGTCTCTGTTATCTTTCCACTAGGAAAACCAAACCATAGACAAAACTTCAGTTGTTCCAAGATTTCAAAAGGAAGAAGAAAGTTTTTAATTGCAAACTACAAAATAACTTAATATTCTAGCTGGCCATAATATCATTTTTCCATCATGATGCTAAGATAAGAGAACGTAAAGGCAAATGAAAAGTAAAAAGGTAGTTACACATGCATATCTATTTTTCAAAATCCACGGCCTCGACATGAATGGGCTCCTTGTTACATGCAGGAGACCAGTTAGGATCAAGAGGTCATCCCAATTGTCATCCAATTCTTGTGATCCTACTATCCATTACCATCAGGAAATGTTGCATCTAATTCAAAGATAGAATAACATCATCCTTGAGCTCATTGTGTTCTACCAACACTCTACCCAAGAGGAATTTGAGATGTCGAAAGATATCCACAGTAGAATTTACTAATTCAGCCTACCCCTTATATAACCAACATCAAAAACCCAATCTACCACTTCAGCCAGCACCTCAGTGTCTGTGAGATTATGTATCTCACTAGAGAGCTCTCACTTGACCTGAGTGATCTCTTCTTGGAGTGGTTAATGGGTAAACTCCCTGTAACGTGCTATTGAGCTCTTAGCCTAATTCTAAGCTTTGGAGCAACCTTGCTCTTGATAATATGTAGGTCCATTTCATACCCTAGACCACAACCTAGGCATGGATGCTATAAAGTGGAGTGAGAGATGGAGAATAAACACACCGAATCCAACAAGAGTGACCAGGGCCAGATTGCGCCCAAAATCTCTATTCGGACTTCCTATGGATTGAGCTAAAGCATTGGTGAAGCCATATGTAGAGAAATAACTAAAACCAATTCATATATTATTGTGTAAACTACAAAGACCATAAAAGTAGACATACCTAAGCTTGTACCAACCACTAGGCTTTGGAGGGGGCTCACCTAGAGGTCATCACTACTTTACTAGAACAACCTAACTAACATAGTGAAACCTTGCATGACCCATCATAGGGGTTGATGCAGGAGCATGAGGCTGGAAGGAAAAAGGCTTCGAACTTATTCCAAAAACCCAAAAAAAGTTACAAGCAAAGGAGTGGGATCCTTTAGCTGTCAATTTACAAGATTTCTAGATAGGATTTGAGCTAGGATTTAGGGATTGAATGGCTTTGTAATTAATTCATGCAGTTTTGATTTAGTTGAGATTTTCAAGGAGAATATCGACTAGATTTGGTATTGTTCAAGATTAAGAAAATTCGATCCAGTGTTTAAGGATCTAGTAGTTAGGATGGAATAGTATTTATGTAAGTTATGAATGATTGTAAAAGGATTTGGACTGATTCGGGCTCGTTTTAGCCCTATATGATTAAATTTGCAGACATTAAATCTCTATGCATTTTTGTGTAAAATTGGTCAATCCCAGAGGGGTCGAATCCTTCCGTATTATCTCAGTGTATCATTGAATTTCTAGTTTGGCTTAAACCTTAGAGTTCTATTGATCTGGTATGTTCGTATTTAGTTTCTTTCTGCTATGTATTAGCGATTGCGGGGTTAGAAGTGCATGAATTCTTGATCTAGGATTGAAGTCCTGCACTCATTATTAAACGTTGATTTCATTTTCAACGCATTGTGGCATAGTCAACAGAGGGGGTTGGCCTTGTTATTAAACCTTGTGTTAATCGAAGTCCCGCAAGCCATAGATTCTGAAAACCTCTGTAATCGGGCATTAATCTCGAGTCCAAACCTGAAGTGTTATAAGTTGGGGTTTATAAGTCTATCGGCTCCATGAGGTGGTATCGTCACATAGATCTCCATGCGATATCACAGTGATCGTTGGATCACTGTTGATGTTGACCGTTGCATCGTTGGTTAATATCGCATCACAAGGTTCAAGAGTGAATGACCTAGCTGGCGGAGTTGCGAAATGTGACATGCGATACGAAGCACGTCGATAAATATTGCATCACATTGTTAATAAGAAAAGGAACCTTGTCCGGTGAGCTTACGATTGCGATATGCGATGCTTAGAGGGTTTGTAAGGCACTTGTCAATTGCGGCTAAATTTAGCGGTTTGGATAATTTAGCAAAGTATCTAACTTTGGAGGTAAATGACTGAGACTCCCAGGGAAATCTAAGAAGAAATTCCACCAGAATTGGAAGAAATAGTTTCAAGATTTGAACGTTTGTCACTTATGCCTGCACCTCAGCCACCATTTGTGGTATCAGAGCAACCTACTGACATTGAACAGGATCTCAAGGAGCGGAAGAAGAAATCCAACATGGCTTTCAGAGTTGGAGGAAGAGGTAGTGGTCGAAGAAGAGGAAGACCAGTTGCAAATGTTGAAGTGATGGAAGCTATGCAACCTAAGTTGCAGGAAACGTGGGTCTAGGGTCCATTTCCATATGGAAACAAAACTGAAATAGGGAAAACCATACCGTACAGCTCAAAAACTCGTTTCCGACTGTACTGGCCCATTTCTCGAGGAGGAAACATGGCCAGTATGGTCGGAAACGAGTTTTCGGGTCGTACGACGAAGTTTCCTCATGCAAATTGACTTTTTCTTATGTTTTTTCCTTATTATTTTGTTTTCTTTTCTTTTATTGGGCGACTAAAGTGGCTTCTAAATTTAATCATAATGTTTAAACGTAACAAATTATAATGTATCATGTATGCTTTATAATTGCACATAACATTTCTTAAATGTCTTAAATTCTAATATATATATATATATATTATATATATATATATATTATATATATATATATATATATATATTATATATATATTATATATATTATATATATATTCTTTCCCCATTTCGAAAATTTGGGGAGGTCGTGTTTAGTACCTGTGCCCGTTTCAGAAACTCGTACCCATTTCCCTATTTCATGCAACTTAGTATGTAATAGATGCAAGCTAGATTAGAAGCAATGGAAACAGGGAGAGATGCAGATGCTGGAGATGTCAGTGAGCTTGAAGCTGAAGTTGTAGAAGAGGAGGAACTTGTAGAAGTTACTTCTGAGATGAGATTCTTTAAGTTAGTGTTGAGATCCACATCTAGACCTAGAACTGAGGTTTGAATTTATGCAGGAGGATTAAATCTTGAGAAGCTGATAGACTGGATTAATGACATGGAGAAATGCTTTGATTATGAAGAAACAGAGGATGAAAAGATGGTGAAGTTTGTTGTCACAAAGTTGAAAGGACATGCAACACTTTGGTGGGATGGAGTACAGGCAGAAAGAAAGAGAATTGGTAAGCAGCCAATTAAAAATTGGAACAGAATGGTGGCAAAGTTGAGGAGTAAGTTTTTGCCAAGTAATTATCAATAGACATTATTTAGACAGATGCAGAATCTTAGAGAGAGGTCTTTGACAGTAAAAGAATACATAGAGGAGTCCTACAAGGTGAGCATAAGAGCTGGATAAATCCAATATACAGATGAGAAGGTTGCTAGATATGTGAATGGTCTTAGAATGGACATTCAAGATGAGATAAGTGTACTGTCTCCTAAAACGGTAGAAGAGGCTTATCAGATGGTACTGAAGGCTGAAGAAAAACTCATGAGGAAGCAGTCTGCCAGAAATAGAGATACTTTCTGAGGAAGGGGGAGACAAGGTTGTAGAGGAAGATCTACAACACTTGGAGATGGCGCTAGCAGCAGCTCAAGTTAGCATGCACCTACAGGAGATGATGCAAGTGGCAGAGGGAGTTTTTCCAGAGGAAGAGGAGGCAGAGGTAGAGGAAGAGAAGTTAGATGTTACAGATGTAACAAGCTATGACACAGAGCTTATGAGTGCCTAGAAAATATAGGAATGAATCAGAGGAATGCAATTGTTGCAAAAGCTGAAGAAGAAGCAACAAAGGTAATAGATGAAGAGAATGTACTAGATAAGGGAGAATCTTTGGTAGTCAACAAAATTTTGTTAAAACCAGCTAAGGAAATTGTTGAACCAGCACAAAGGAAAACCTTGTACAGGACTATGTGCAAAGTTCAAGGGAAGTGTTGTCAGATGATAATAGACAGTGGTAGTACAAATAATTTGGTCTCCATAGGAGTGGTGGAGAAGTTGAAATTGAAAACAAAGAAACATCCAACACTTTATAAGGTGTCATGGCTTCAAAAGGGATATCAATTGTTAGTGAATGAACAATGTGAAGTGGAGTTGCAGTTGGGCAAGTATAAAGATAATTTTTTGTGTGATGTGATGCCTATGGATGTATGCCACATATTGCTTGGAAGACCTTAGCAATATGACAGAGGAGCTATGCAGGATGGAGACAAGAACACATACAAATTCAGCAAAGATGGTGTCAATCGTACATTGTTGCCGCTAGAGGAAGAGGATACATTGAAGAAACTTGATTCAAAGACCCTTTTGCTGAGTGGAAAGGAGTACTTACAGCAAATGGAGGAAGATGAGGTAAGTTTTGCATTGGTTTGTAAACCCAAGGTAGTAATTACTTCCACAAAAGTTTCTGATTTACCCATTGAAATTCAAGAGATGCTGGACAGCTATTGTGATATTATTGTAGATGATTTTCCTGATGAGTTACCACCCATTAGAAAAATCAGTCATCACATAGATTTGATTTCGGGAGCAAATCTACCAAACAAAGTAACTTACAGGATGACTCCCACAGAGAATGAAGAAATCAGAAACTAGGTTCAGGAACTGTTAGATAAAGGACTGGTTAGAGAGAGTTTGAGTCCTTGTGTAGTGCCAATAGTGTTGATCCCAAAGAAAGATGGAGGCTGGAGAATGTGCACTGACTCGAGAGCAATCAATAAGATAAAAATCAGGTATAGATTTCCTTTACCTAGAATTGAAGATTTGATGGATTGTTTGAGTGGAGCTAGATATTTTACAAAGTTAGATTTAAAAAGTGGTTATCATCAAATCAGAATTAGAGAGGGAGATGAGTGGAAAACTGCTTTTAAAACCAATGACGTATTATATGAGTGGATGGTAATGCATTTTGGATTGTCGAATGCCCCTAGTATATTTATGAGACTTATGAATGAAGTTCTGAAGGAATTTATTGGTAAATTTGTAATAGTATATCTGGATGATATATTAGTTTACAACAGTTCTAAGGAGGAACATGTGAGACATCTGAATTATGTCTTACAAAGGCTACAACAAGAAAAATTACTGTTAAATTTAAAGAAGTGTTCATTCATGAAGGAGGAGTTGCTGTATTTGGGCTTCGTTGTTTCTGTTGAGGGTTTAAATATGGATCTAGAGAAGATCGAGGCTATCATGGAGTGGCCGTCACCAAAAAGTGTCTTTGAGGTAAGAAGTTTTCACGGTCTTGCTAGTTTTTATAGGAAATTCATAAGGAATTTTATTAAGATTAATGCTTCAATTATTGACACAATAAAGAAGGACAGACAACCATTTAAATGGACTGTTGACGCAGAAAAAAACTTCCAGCTGTTGAAGAAAAAGATTACTGAGAAACCTATTTTGATTTTGCCTGATTTTAATAAACCTTTTCAAGTGAAGTGTGATGCCAGTGGAGAAGCCATTAGAGCTATTTTGAGTCAGGAGGACAGACTTGTAGCTTATTTTAGTGAAAAGTTGAATGAGACAAAGAAGAAAGAGTTTTATGCAGTGGTGCAGTCTTTGAAGAAGTGGAGACATTACTTGATGTCCAAGGAGTTCATACTATATTCAGATAACCATGCATTACAATACATTATGCAATAGCCAAAGCTTAACCAGAAGCATGCAAAATGGGTAGAATACCTGCAAAGTTTTAACTTTGTATTAAAACATATAACTGGGCAATCAAACAAAGTAGCATATGCCTTAAGTACAAAAAGCATCTTTGTTCAAAAAAATCAAATTCAAGTGTTGGGTTTTGATTTTCTTAAAGAGTTATATGAGAAAGATCTAGATTTTAAAGAAGCATTTGAAGCTTGTAGAAATCCTGTTTTGTTAGACAAAAGCAAGTGGCTGGATTATTTCCTACAAGAGGGACTGCTGTTTAAAAGAAATCAACTGTGCATACCAAGTTGTTTTATGAGGGAGAATTTGATCAAGGAAAAACATAGTGGACGACTTGCAGGGCATTTTGGTGCAGACAAAACTTATGAACAGTTGAACAGGGTTTATTTTTGACCGAAAATGAGGTCTAAAGTAGAAAGGTATGTGAAAAATTGTAAAGTTTGTCAATACACAAAGGGAAGGACTCAAAATACAGGTTTGTATGTTCCATTACCTATTCCAGATAGGCCTTGGGATATGGTAAGTATGGACTTTGTTTTGGGATTACCAAGAACTCAAAGAGGAAATGATTCAATTTATGTAGTAGTTGACAGATTTTCAAAAATGGCACATTTTACTCCATGCTATAAAACCAGTGATGCTACTCATGTTGCTAATCTGTTTTTCGAAGAGATTGTAAGACTACATGGGATACCTAAGAGCATTGTTTCAGACAGAGACACCAGATTTGTTGGACATTTCTGGAGGACATTGTGGAAGAAGCTTGGAACTAAACTGAGTTTCAGTTCTGCTTATCATCCTCAGACAGATGGACAGACGGAAGTTGTAAATAGAAGCTTGGGTAATCTTCTGAGAAGTCTTACAGGTGAACATCCAAAACAATGGGATCACATATTGGCACAGGCTGAATATGCATATAATGACTCTCCTAACAGGAGTGCAGGGCAGAGTCCATTCCATATAGTTTATGGAATGCACCCAAGAGGAGTGTCTAAATTAAGAAATCTGGGAAAAGCTGAGATGAGAAGTGCTGAAGAGGAAAATTTTTCTTTAGAAATGCAAGCAATACATGAACAGGTAAAACAACAGTTACAGGACAACAACATAAAGTACAAGAGCAGAGTAGACTTGAGAAGGAGAGAAGTTAACTTTGAAGTTGGAGATTTGGTTTTAGCACACCTAAGGAAGGAAAGATTTTCAAAAAGGGAGTACAATAAACTAAAGCTTAAAAAAATAGGGCCATGCAGAGTCTTGAGAAAATTTTCTGCAAATGCATATGGAATAAAATTACCCCCTGATATTAGAATATCTCCAATTTTTAATGTTGTTGACTCATACCGGTATGAAAAGGAATAGACAAATGAAACAATAGAGAACCAAGAAGAACAAGAGATTGATTGGGTACAACAGTTACCTATACCAATGGAATTGAAGCCAGAGAGGATTTTGGATAAGAAATTGTTGAAGAAGACAAGAGGACAGGAGTATTTTCAGTATTTGGTCAAATGGAAGGATCAACTAATTGCTGAAGCTACTTGGATGACAGATTCCATGCTACAGACGTTGGGCAGTTCTGTAGAAGAGCTCATGGACAGGAGCCCATGAAGAATTTTTTCCTCAGGAGTCTGATGTAGGAGCATGAGGCTTGAAGGCAAAAGGCTTTGAACTTATTCCAAAAACCCAAAAAAAGTTACAAGAAAATGAGTGGGATCCTTTAGCTGTCAACTTACAAGCTTTCTAGATAGGATTCGAGCTAGGATTTAGGGATTGAATGGCTTTGTAATTAATTCATGAAGTTTTGATTTAGTTGAGATTTTCAAGGAGAATATCGACTAGATTTGGTATTGTTCAAGATTAGATAAATTCGATCCATTGTTTAAGGATCTGGTAGTTAGGATGGAATATTATTTATGTAAGTTATGAATGATTGTAAAATGATTTGGACTGATTCGGCTTGTTTTATCCCTATATGATTAAATTTGCAGACATTAGATCTCTGTGCATTTCTATATAAAATTGGTCAATCCCAGAGGGATCGAATCCTTCCGTAGTATCTTAGTGTATCATTGAATTTCCAGTTTGGCTTAAAACTCAGAGTTCTATTGATCTAGTATGTTCGTACTTAGTTTCTTTCTGTTGTGTATTAGCGACTGTGGGGTTAGAAGTGCATGAATTCTTGATCTAGGATTGAAGTCCTGCACTCATTATTAACTGTTGATTTCATTTTCAACGCATTGTGGCATAGTCAACAGTGGGGGTTGGCCCTGTTATTAAACCTTATGTTAATCGAAGTCCCGTGATCCGTAGATTCTAAAAACCTCTGCCATCGGGCATTAATCTCAAGTCCGGACCTGAAGTGTTATAAGTTGGGGTTTATAATTCTATCAGATTCGTGAGATGGTATCGTCGCATAGATCTCCATGCGATATCATAGTGACCATCGGATTACTATTGATGTTGATCGTTGGTTCACATCACATTGCCAGGTTCAAGAGTGAGTGACCTAGCCGATGGAGTTGCAAAATGTGACATGCGATATGAAGCACGCTGATAAACATCGCATCGCATCGTTAATAAGAAAAGGAACCCGGTGAGCTTACGATTGCGATATGCGATGTTTAGAGGGTTTCTAAGGCACTTGTCGATTGTGGCTAAATTTAATGATTCAGCTAATTTAGCAGAGTATCTAACTCTAGAGGTAAATGACTGAGACTCCAAGGGAAATCCAAGAAGAAATTCTGCCAGAATTGGATGAAATAGTTTCAGGATTTGAACGTTTGTCACTTACGCCTGCACCCTGGCCACCAGGGGTAGAGCCTAGAAGAATCATAATTCCATGCAAACTAGTGCCTTCCTCAATCTGGGAAGAGGAAACAACATGGCTATGCTTGCCTTTCCATCCTAGATACAGAGTTGGCCAAAGAACTGGGCACTGGAAAATGATAGTAAACCCAACATGGAGGGTGACCTTGATGCTTGTCTGTAGCTCGTTAATTGTGAGGGAAGACCTAGAGAAAGAGGTAGGAAAGGAACTGTTGTGGACACCCAAAGATAATGAACTTTGCCTCCATGTGTGCTAGGAAAATATTTGTGTGGCATGAAGGATCCTAATGATGTGGCCATTGATGTCCCATCATTGAATGTTGATGGATTGACAGGATTGCAATGCGATGACTGGTGTGTGGGAGTTGTACTATAATCGATATCATACCTCTGTATATTTCCCGAAGTGTTTGTTCACGTGGTTTATCGATTGTGGTAATGAATGTAGGGAAAGCTTATTGGGTGGTGCCCTTGACAGTGGTTGGCATGTTATACATTTCTTGAATGTTCTCCGAGGGGCATGTTTCCATGTCCAACTGGTTTGTGGGCTGGTGGGGCGGTGGCAACATGCTCTCCCCCTCCTTTTTCCACCTTAGTCACCCCATCTAGGGTCTCCTGTGTGAAATTTACTATGGAAACATTAGGGGAAATTTAACTAAAGTTAAATTGGATTACTTGATCCCTAATATCTACTAGGTAAGCCTCTCTTATGTTGGATTGTGTCCATAACTAAAAGGAGGGGAGTTTTTGATGAGGTGACAATGGAAGCACTCCCATTGTCATGCTCAATCTAGATTTCTTAGTGAGGGCTTTGCACTAAGGTGCTGTATTTTGCAGTAACAAGCACCAACTGTTAGACTCACGTCATATCAACATTATAAGCAATTATTTGTTCTGGGTCACACCTTTGGAAAAAATTTCCTAGGTAAGTTAGTTGAGTACTCTAATCCTAGGTTGCATTTGCCCCCTATAACAATGATAAAATTAGGATTAGTTGATGGAATCCCGCCTTCTATTTGGAATTTTCCAAGACCAAAGAGTGGAGTGAATCACATAGGTGATAAGTATTGATCACTTGATAATATTATTAGGCTTCCCTATGCATCAGGTTAGGACTTTACCTCTAGGGAGTGTCTGAGAGATAACAAGTCACTTCCTCAAAGCCTTTGGGATATTACTAGTGTTGTATCTTTACCTTTAGCGTTGTGAAGCACTAAGTGGTCTTACAAGGGTTTGTAGTGAACAACTCTGACTATCACCCTAGGCTCACTTACACATTTTCAAGGGAAGCCTTGGCTGACCCCATATTATTGTCCTAGGATTAGGACTTTTATGCATTCATTTGGGAAAGTAAAAATATCATTTTACATGCATTTTATAGCAATAAATTAAGGCTAACATTTAGGGTTTTTTTAGTGTTGTTATATGCTTTTCCACCATAGAAAATTGTTGTAATAAATCTCCTATTTATTATTTGGTTATCCCTCATTTTACAATTCTTTATCATAGATTTTGGGACTTTTTCTTAAGGCTGTTATAAACTATTTTTTTGCTGCAATTTTTGGTTAAAAACCTTGTTTATGACAACCAAGTGTAACATCTTGATTATATGTGTTTGTGAACTGATTCGAGCCTCTATTAGCTGACCTAAGGCTCTAAATTGAGCCATGGGAACCCCTGAATTCACACTCTTTGAATTATATTTCATCCACCTGAAACTCTTATTGTTATATTCTTATTCTTGGGTGAATGTTCACTCTTGGAATTGTACTTTCATCCACCTGCAACTCTAATTGTTATATTCTTATTCTTGGGTGAAATATTATTGTAAAACACTTAAGGGGGCTTAGCGTAAGAAAAATTGGGTTACTTTATCCCAAAGATATACTAGGGAAGCTTCCGTTGTGTTGGATTGTGTCCATCATGAAAACGAGAGGAGATGTTGCTTAGCATTCCCACTATTGCACTCAATGTAGATTTCTTAATAAGGCTTTACAATAAGGTTTGATATTTTGCAGTAACAAGCACCAACACTTGACTCACATCATATCAACATTATAAGAAACTAGTGGTTTTGGTTCACACCTTTGGAAAGGTTTTATTAATTAAGTTGGTTGAGTATAAAAATTCAAGGCGACATTCCTCCTCCAAGGATTTGGAATTTTCCAAGCCTTAGATGTGTAGTGAATCACATGAGTGATAGGAAGTTATTCACTTGATGTTATCCTTGAGCTTCCCTGTGAGTGAGGTTAGGAATCTTCCTCTAGGGATAGTTTGAGAGATAACAAGTTCCTTCCTCAAATTCTTTCGAATATTACTAGTGGAGTATCATCCCCTTGAATTATCTTGAAGCTTGTGAAGAACTATGTGGCATTATAAGGGTTTATAGTGGACAATCTAACTATGACGCTAGTTTCACTTACACTTTCTGAAGAGTATTCTCCATTGGCCCCATATTATTGTTAGGGTTAGGACATGTATACATTTATTTGGAAAAGTAAAATTATCATTTTACATGCATTTTTCATCCATAAATTAAGGCTAACTTTTAGGGTTTATTGTGTTATCGTATGTGTTTTCAATCACATAAAATTGTTGAAATTAATCTTTTGTTTACTCTTTGATTATCCTAATTTTATTCTTCTCTATCATAGATTCATGTCCTTTTTTGTCTCGCTGTTATAAACTAATTGTTTGCTACATTTTTTGGTTTACATCCCTTGTTTATGATAGCCAATTATAATTTATTGATTTTATGTGTTTGGGAACTTATTTGAGCCTCTATTGGTTGACCTAAGGCTCTAGATTGAGACATAGGAACCCCTGAATTCACACTCTTGGAAGGCCACCTGAAACCCTAATTGTTATATCCTCATTCCAGGGTGAAATATTATTGTAGAACTCTTAAGGGAATTTAGCCTAAGTTAAATTGGGTTACTTGATCCCTAAGATCTACTAGGGAGGCCTCCTTTGTGTTGTATTGTGTCTATCACTAAAATGAGGGGAGTTGTTGGTGAGGTGACACTGGTAACATTCCCATTGTTGCATTCAATCTATACTTAGTGAGGCTTTGCACTAATGTGCTATATTTTGTAGAAACAAGCACCAAAACTTAGTCTCACATCATCTCAACATTATAAGCAACTATTGGTTCTGGGTCACTCCTTTGGAAAAAAATTCGTAAGTAAGTTGGTTGAGTACACTAATCCTAGGTTGCACTCCTCCCTTATATAAATGATAAACTTAGGATTAGTTAATGGAATCCCTCCTTGGATTTGGATTTCCAAGTCCAATGGGTGTAATGAATCACATAGGTGACACTGACAGGTAGTGATTCACTTCATAGTATACATAGGCTTCCCCACGAGTGAGGTTAGAACTTTTCCTCCGAGGAGTATCTCAGAGCTAACAAGTCCCTTCCTCAAAGCCTTTGGAGCATTACTTATGGAGTATATTTCCCTTGAATTATTTTGAATAATGTAAAACACTATGTGGCTTTAAGATGGTTTGTATTATACAACTATAACTATCACCTTAGTTTCAAATACACTTTCTCAAGAGGAGCCTTGGTTGATCCCATGTTATTTTCCTAGGCATATGGCTTATATGCATTTATTTGAGAAAGCAAAAATGTCATTTTACATGCATTTGTCAACCATAAATTAAAGCTAATGTTAATGGTTTATTGTGATGTTATATACGTTTTCCACCACAAAAAGTTGTTATGGTTGTTACAAACTAATTGGTTGCTGCAATTTCTAGCTTCAAACCTTGTTTATGACAAACAATTTAATTTCTTGTTTGTATGCCTTGGGTACTTATTTGAGATTCTATTGATTGACCTCAAGCTCCAGATTGAGCCATAGGAACACTTGTACTCACACTTTTGGAATTATACCTTAATCAACCCAAAACCCTAATTGTTATATGCTTATTCCTAGGCGAAATCTTATTGTAGAACCCTTAAGGGGAATTTAAGCTAAGTTAAATTTGGATACTTGATCCCTAATATATGTTGATTTTTGTGTAGCATCAGATGTGCTCTAGCTCCGAAATTTTGTGGAGGGGCTGGACCACATGAGATCTCCAATACCCATAAATCATTTGGTGAAATTCCACTTGGATTGCATTTTATTAAATAATTAATATTTTTAACGGGGTTCCTAAGTCTAAAATTAGGAAAATTAAAATATTAATGGGTATTAATGAAAATATGGGTGAGAAACTTCTAAGAGATGAAGATAAAGTCTATTTTAATCTTAGTCGTTGATTAGAGATTAGATCACGAAAATTGATTTCTCAACAGGAAAAGTATAAATGGAGCCTTGGGATCAGTTGGAGAAGACACACAAAGAGATTGAGGAAATCGATTTTCTGAGGTGAGAAGTTCTAAGGAGGGAAACCAATTGGGGAGATCTTGCAGCTGAGGGGCAATGCTAGTTCGGGAATACTGACAGAGAGACAGAGAGAAGCTTGTGGGGGCAACGCAGTAGCCAGGAGGAGCTAACACTGGGCCAGTTTGGGCCCAGGCAGCCTTGACGCAGAGCCAGAAGGGCCAGTGCAGAGGGAGAAAGACGCCTTTCACGTAGAGAGTCAAAACTGTCAGGAACTGCCGAGAAAGCTGAAGCAGTGGGCAGAAGAGCTAATGCATACCCTGAAAGAGCTCCACGCAGTTACTGCGAAGGGGCAACATAGTTGTAGTCGGGGCCAGCTAGTTTTGTTGCTAGATCAGCCGGAATCTGCAGGGTGAAGTGAAGGTAAAACTCACTCAATTTTTCTGCCATTATATTTCGCTGTCACTTGTTTGCCAGGAGGGCAACCAACATTTATATTCAGAACTTCTGCTTAATAATAGAAAACCCTCAGAGTTGTTGCACCGATTTTCCTGCATTGGGTTTTTCCAGGGACGTTTAGTCCAAAAATAAGTGTCCTTTGTGTGTTTGTCTCATTTATTTTTTACTACTTGATCTGTATATTGGTGTAGGCTGTAGTGTATTTACATTAATATTTTCCGAATATTTCTGAAAATAACTTGTTAAATGAAGAACACAAGTAGGTAATGCAAATTAGTTTACTATAGTAAGATTTCTGACTTGTTCGATTCAGAAATTTTCACAATATATACTAGGGATGCCTCCCATTTTTTGGATTATTTCCATCACTAAAATGAGGGGAGTTGTTGCTAAGGTGACAATGGTAGCGCTTCCATTGTTGTGTTCAATCTAGATTTCTTAGTGAGTATTTGAAGTAAGGAGATAGGTTTTGTAAGCACCATCACTCACACTCACATCATTTCAACGTTATAAGCAACCATTGGTTGTGGGTCTTGTTGCCACACACTGTAGAAGGGCCCTAGAAGGGGAACGTATGGGACAACAACTAGACTGAATGAGAACAATGGGACAAAGACCCACTATCACCTCAGTCAATGTCCCCTTCTCTTTACGGGCTTTCATCGATGGGAGGAGTCTCAGTATGAGAGGAATCACTTGAGAAAGGAAGAATCAATGATCTATGTGTGAAGTGATTCCAATAAGCCCATTCAAGGAGAGGCTTAATCAATGCTTAGTGCTTCCCAAAAGCTAAAGGCTCTCCAAGAAAGACCTAGGATGGAAATCAAGACTTAGGGCTCGGGATTTGCAACAATAATGGGCTTGACTAAGACCAAGATTCCATATGTGATATAGAACCTCTCAAGAAGTTTTGTAAGATGATTTCCTACCTCAAATAGGCTTTTTGCTCCTCTTGAGAGACCTACAAAGAACTTACGCTTGACTTAGGGTTTTAGAGATAATCATGGGAGAAGTCCCTCCAAAGTGTTCATTAGGTCAAGGCAAGAGAGAGGAAAGGGTCTCTTTAGATTATTCCTCCTTATACTCAGCTCATATGACCCTCAAGAAAGCCACCTTATCCAAAGAAAACAAATTGGGTTTCCCTGCTAGGGCACACCTAGGGCATAAGGATTTCTGAAGAATTAACCGTGAGAATTCCACCAAAATTTGAGGTCCCCAAGAGGAAACACTAAGGAAGAGTTTATCTTAGCAGAATCTCAAAATTCCTTCTCCAATGGATTTCCCTGGATGCCCTAGCTCGCTGTCTAGGAAAAGAGGCCAAATTTTTGGAGAGAAGAAAAGAGAGATAAAAGAGAAGGTGATTGCCAATGTTCTTGGACTAGAGCCTATATCCCTTGACTATGGAGTCTAAGATGATTTAATACTTGCGAAAATCGTCCTCAAGGAGGCTAAAGATGGATGCCCTAGAAACCAAGCTTTAACATTTACCCACCAAATATCTGTGGATTTTCATGGAAGAAAAATTAAATGCTTCCACTAGGAACATTCATCTTTTGTCATGCAATGAATAACATATGCAATTGACAACCCAAATAGCCTTTTACAATGATATTCTATAAACTATGACACAATAGCATTAATTAGTTGCAATAATTCCATACATTAGACATCATTTTAAAAGAAAATAACCATCAAAGAGAACTTACAAGATGACAATGAGATATATTCAACTACAAATCGAGACGTAGCTCCAAGAAAGATGAAAAATTTAGCTTCCAATGATATCGAAATGCATCAAAGAGTCTCCAATTCATCTAAGAGAAAAGTGTAAAAAAAAATTAAAAGAGAAAATATCCAAGGGATGATGATGCTCTCTCACAATGAAAGCAAGTTCTATTTATATGAGACCTTTAGAGGTCGAATTTCTATTTTAAAGCCCCTAATGTTATTTTAATGTGCAAAAGTAATTCCTTGGTGACAATCCCACCAAGTAGCTCGAAAAATTATGAACAAACCATCCAGTAGGCTAAAATGATGACGTCATGATGAAGTGAGGTTGTTGGAAGGCCACATTGTGAAAATTTCACCATTGAAATCCAATTGCAGCAAATAAGATTAATTCTTCTAATTGTTAGTTAATCAACAATTTATTTGCTACAAAAAAATATCGAAAACCACACTGCAACCTTCAGAAATAGAATTGTGGAAAATTATAACACTGGAAAGTGAGAAATATTCTAGCACACACACATAAAAATTGATGCAGTTGTTTTTGGACTAAAGTTCTCGGAAAAACCCAACTTGGGAAAACCGGTGCAATAGATGAGGGTTTTAATTATTAAGCAGCAGTGAAATTATCTGAGTACAATGTAGATGCCGAAAACTGGGAATCCACAGCAAGAAAATCTGGCCAAAATTATCTAAGGGAATTTCCCTTCCTCCATAAGAAACCCTAGCACAACTTCGCTTCAGAAACTCATCCTCCTGGACCCCTCACACTGGCTTCTTCACAGTGTTTGCACAAACCCTTGGATGTCTAGCCCAAAACTACCTCTGATCAAGTCGTTTTGCTTGTCTCTACTGAGGAAAATTATTCTCCGACCTTCTGGAAGACTTTCCAAGCCTCTAGAAGCTTAATTGATTTTTCCCACAGCTAAATCGAATTTCCCTCTGAAGTTCACTGCGTAGTCCTTTGCACTTCCGCACTGGGAATAACTCGGCCTCTTGATGTTGCCTCTCTGGATCTCGAAAACTTCCTCCGGATCACTGTCCCTACCCCTCTCTATCTTTGATTCCTTCTCGAACTCTTCCGACAACTGCTGCTACTCTTTGGAAATCGAACTCTCCAAGGAAATTGATATTTTTGTGTATGTTCTTCATCTACCCATTGACTTCTTCTTACAATCTTTTGTTGGACCCCCAATGGCCAAGATTAATTCTTAATTGATGGCTAAGATCATATAGGAGTCGATCCATGTGAGTTTCTAGATGATTCACACCTTATCTCAATTAATTCTGATTAATTAACCCCTTTTCTTAAGTTTAGACTTAGGAAATATTTAAAAATAGGCTAATAATCTAATTGAGGCACTTCTAGGTGGAATTTCCAGAAATGATTTCTGGGTTATGGAGAACTCTTCCTGTCCCATTTAGAAAATGTGTCTCTGCCCAAGATACTTTTCAGTGACAACCATACAAGCTCTGTGGGTTGGGGTGCTTCCCCAATGGCTGCAAGTTGATTTCAAGCTTCTTGAATCTTGATGAGTAAGGAATCTATGCTTTCGCCCTTCTGCATCCTGATGTTCCTCAACTTCTCCTATAGGAATATCTTCCTCATCTTGGAAGTACTATGATATAGCTCTGAGAGAGCATCCCACACTTCCTTGGCCGTACCTTTTTCTGCCACATGTGAGACTAAATGATCTCAGACTTAATCCAAGATCATTCACTTCGCCTTTTCCATCTCCTTCCTATACTCCTTGAGTTGATCAACATCTTGGGGTAATACTACCACATTCTCAACATAAGCTTTCAATCCATATTCATTTAGAAGGAAGGACATCCTAGCCTTCCATATGACATAGTTGGAGGCTCCCTCCAACCTATCCTGATCTCTAAGCCCATTTGTGGCCATCTTTAAATCTGGTCGAAAATCTCCCTCTTTTCTTATACTTGGTTGTTGAATCTGCTACTCGCACTCCCTTCTGCAGTGAGAGAATCTGCTTACAGCTACTGCTAATATGCAATTGGAAAAATTAGATCTCTAAAACTCGAGATCCTCTGAGAGAAATTTTCCCTCTGTGTGTGTTATTTCTCTTCCACCTGGCGTCGATTCTACTACTGCAAACTGCTGCAAAACCCTTTATGCCCAAACAAGGAATCTGGTCAACGAAAATCTGAGCTGCTGCTGCTCCCTCCGCTTGCCGGAATCACTCAATTGGCAAGACGAATTTTTCTACCAACCTACACTGAAAAATCAAACTTACCCAAGCAATTCGATCTGCCTGTCTTACGCTCTAAGTATTCCCCAGAAAAATCGTCTTGTTGCTCCCTTTGAACAATGAATTCTTCTGTCTTTGCTTTTGATCTTCCTTGTTTGACCAATCACACTCTGGTACCATGTGAGAATTTCACCACTGAAATCCTATTGCAACAACTGGGTTTAATTATTCTAATTGTTAGTTAATTAAAAATTTATTTTCTACGGAAAAATATGCAATAAACCACACTGCAACCTTCACAAAAAAACTGTTGAAAATAATACTGCTGGAAACTGAGAAATATTCTAGCACACACACATAAAAATTGACATTATTGTTGTTGGACTAAAGTCCCCTGAAAAACCTAACTTGGGAAAACCGGTGCAGCAGCTGAGGGTTTTAATTATTAAGCAACAGTGAAATTATCTCAATACAATCTGGATGTTGAAAATTGGAAATCCATAGCAAGAAAATCTGACCAAAATTATCTAAGGGAATTTCCCTTCCTCCACAAGCAACCCCGACACAACTTCACTTCAAAAACTCGTCCTCTTGGACCCCTCACGCTGGCTTTTGCGTAGTGCTTGCACCGACCCTTAGATGTCTAGTCGATAACTACTTGTGATCAAGTTGATCTGCCTATATCTGTTGAGGAAAATGATTCTCCAGCCTTCTGGAAGACTTTCCAAGCCTCTGAAAGCTGAATCAATTTTTCCCATAGCTAAATTAAATTTCCCTCTGACGTTGACTGCGTAGTCTTCTGCACTGCCTCACTGGGAGTAACTCGGCCTCTTGCTGCCTCTCCGGATCGGGAAAACTTTCTTTGGATCACTATCCCTACCCCTCTCTGTCTCTTCTTCCTTCTCAATCTCTTCCAGGAACTATTGCTTCTCTCTGGAAATCGAACTTTCCAAGCGATCTTTGTGTGTATGTTCTTCATCTACCCATCAAATTCTTATAATATTCTGTTGGACCTCCAACGACCAAGATTAAATTGTTATCGATGAATAAGATCATATCGGAGTCGATCCGTGTGAGTTTCTAGATAATTCACACTTTATCTCAATTAATTATGATTAATTAACCCCTTGTCCTAAGTTTAGACTTAGGAAATATTTAAAAATAGGCTAATAATCTAATTGAAACACTTCTAGGTGGAATTTCCAGAAACGATTTCTGGGTTATGGAGAACTCTTGTGTCTTAGCCTCTCCACAAAGTTTCGAGATGAGAACACCTCCGATGCTACAAAATCTAACACACATTGAGTCCTCTAAGTGCCAAATTGATAGAGAGGGCTCCATAAAAGATGTTGTAACAACCTATCTCAAATCACGAACAACATAGCAATATTAGCATGCATGTGAGGCATGCATATGATAGCTACATATGCATGCATCATATACATTGCACTAGTATATATATATATATATATACCAACTATTCATGGAGAATGTCTAAATATAAGATAAATGAATTAATTATCAAAAGTGTTAATTAAATACCTACTTCTCGTAAATAGAAGGAATATACATTTAGTAAGAAATATAGTGAAAATGTTGAGTTTATTCATAGGTTTACTAGCTCATATATAACCCAAAATGTATATTAAATAAACTAAACCCATAAACCTTATTATTAAACCTGATATGTTATAAAAATAAAATAATATTTAATATTTAAAATCATTATGGCCATATACTATTTAATAAATTAAAACGCCAACCGTCATAATTGAAAGTGATACCTGTTAAAATTGGCAACTAGGGCCAAACTTCATGTGGGTCATCTTATTCATGGCTGATAATATTTTTATTAGATTCCTCTCATCAAGAGGTGTAGGATTGATCTAAAGATCATCCCATTCCGATAAGTATTTATGGAGATATGAATTTATTTTGATTATGGAATTATTATCAAGCCGACCTACAGCTCATATAGGCTCAAAAGCCCAACAATCGCATCTATTCAAACATCAACGTTTTCTATGAATACAAGAGGACTTTTCCTCATTTGCACTCACTCATCTCATCACATCTCTCTCTCTCTACTGCGCAGAAAAGAGTCGCTTCTCTACTGCATAGAAAAAGGGTCTCTCTCTCACACATGTGGAAGGAAGCTGCTGAAACTGAAGCTGCAACTGCAGATCCAAACTTTGACCAGCGTGGACCATCTAACCTCCTCTTCTAAACTGCGTTTTAGGTTCATTTGAACCTCCTCTGAAGGCTGCAACTGTTGGTGGTGGAATCAAGTCGATCCAACGACCGGTTTGCAAGATATGGACTGCCCTAGTTTGAAGGAAACTACTGAAACTGAAGCTGCAACTGCAGATCCAAAATTTGACCAGCGTGGACCATCTAACCTCCTCTTCTGAACTACGTTGTAGGTTCATCTAAACCTCCTCTGAAAGCTACAATTTTTGGTGGTGGAATCAAGTTGATCCGACGGTCGGTTTGCAAGATATCGACTGCCCTAGTTTGAAGGAAACTGCGGAAATTGAAGTTGGAACTGCTGATCCAAAATTTGACCAGTGTGGACCATCTAACCTCCTCTTTTGAACTATGTTGTAGGTTCATCTGAACCTCCTCTGAAGGTTGCAACTTTTGGTGGTGGAATCAAGCCAATTCGACGGTCAATTTGTGAGATATTGACTGCCTAATTTTGATGATGAAGCCGCTAATGCTGATGCTGCTGATCTAGGGTTTGCTACTACTGATATAAATAAGATTTATTGTACTATTTCTCTCGCTGAATTATTGAAGATAAAAGAAGATTTGATCAAAGGGTTTCCCCGCACATTGTGCGGTTTTTCCCTGGCTAGCCGCCACATCTTGTGTCTCTTGTCTTGGCTTGTTTGTTGTCGATCATTTAATGTTCTATCTGCACTTTATTTTATGTACATGCGATTGCTAATTTGTGGAATATAATACGAAAAAAAAGTAAACTGTTATAAGCATAGAACATACCATAACTTAACATGGGATCAGAGCTGAGGTGAAGACAAAGCTCGAGCAAGAGCAAGAGAAATCATTGAAGAGAAGATTGGCAAGGCTATCCTAAAAGAGTTATGGGGTCTTCATCACTCTTTCTAACCGAGGACAAGCTCCTTGAGAAAGCTGACTATCACGGACGAAAGATGTCTATCGATCTAACCCTAGAAGATCTAGGAGTGTTAGACCATGTGAGAGACAATATTCTTGAGCCTCCATCAAATGCATCCGCTGCTGCCAGGAACAAATGGAAAACCAAAGAAGTCAAAGCAAGGAAGATCATTCGGGACTCGATTGACAAGCACTTGGTGGCTTACATCTTCAACCTGAACACCTCCAAGGAAATATACGATAGACTGGTGAGTTTATTTAAAGTTAATGATGCAAATCAAGTTTTGTTTCTTAGAAATAAGTTGAAGGAAATTAAGAAGGGTAAAGATGAGAGTATGCAAGCATACTTCTTAAGAATCACCGAGATCAAGAACGATCTCCTATCTATTGGGGAGACTATTATTGATAGGGAAATGGCACTTACGACTCTTGGAGGATTACCATCTGAATGGTACGTGTTCAGGACTACTCCTCTGAACAATAGTGTAATTCCTGGTTTCAAGGAATTAATGGCTAAGAAGAAACAAGGGTGGAAGAAAAGGACGATGTTACATTTGCAATAAAGCAGGTCACTATGCAAGGGAGTGCCCTGATAGAAAGGACTCACACCAGGACGATGATCAAAATCCCTCTAATGACAATCAAAGGCATGACAAATTCAATAGCAAAGGTAAGAGGAAAGTTGGGAATCTAGGAAGAGGAGAACCATTCAAGAAGGCTAGAAATTCTAGGATGTATTAAATGCACCTGACCTCAAAAAGAACCTGGTGTCTATCTCAACAATGGAAGACAAAGGCTATAAGGTAACCTTCAGCGATGGCAAGGTACGTGTATCGAAAAATAATGTTAAATATGCCTTTACTCTTGGGTTTCGAGTTGATTCTTTATATCAGGTCGGTGGAAGTCCACTAGGTGTCATGTCTTGTGACACAACTCTTCAGTCCGAACTTTAGCATCAGAGGTTTGCCCACCTTCTTTACAAATCTCTACCTGTTGTAAGACAGATGGTAACAGGGATGCCCAAATTCCGAGTAGAGAAAGAAGGTGTATGTCCGAGATGTGCAAAAGGAAAGCTCAAAAGGGGACCATTCCCCTCAAACCTAAGCAAGACCTCCAATATATTACAATTGGTTCACTCAGGCATACCTGAGGTTGGCATTAAGAGGGAGATTACTACACCACATACTCCAGAGCAGAATGGTGTGGCACCGTACGATTGTGGCAACTATCTCTATGGGTAGATGATGTAACAATGCATGATGTGGAAGAACCGATGGATCCTATTTATCCACCTGAGCCTTCCTCTTCCACGAAGAGACCTTCATGGCTTAGGGGGATACTTGATCATGCTAAAAGACATGTTGCACCCCGAGGAACCTTCCGTGAAAGTAAGAAACCCAACAGGTATCAAGGATACCTGACCAGTATGAGCACAGTCATACAAAATGAGCCTTCATCATTCTCAAATGCCGTCAAGCATCAAGCATGGAAGGATGCTATGACCATTATGGAGAATGATGTCCAGGAAGTAGTTCCCAGACCCCAAGACAAGACAATTGTTACTTCAAAATGGCTTTACAAGATAAAGTTGCAGCAGATGGAAGTATGAAATAGTATAAGGCTCGTTTTATTGCTCGTGGTTTCTCCCAGAAGGAAGGTATAGACTATGATATGATATTTGCACTTGTTGCCAGATGTACGACCATCTGCTTGATCATAGCCCTTATGGCTTCACAAGGATGGAACCTACATCAGATGGATGTCAAGATCACGTTCTTGCACGGTTGGATCAAAGAAGAGGTCTATGTGGAGCAACTCGAAGGATTTGAGATTTATTATTGAAAATCTCATGTATGTAGGTTGAAGAATGCTCTCTATGGGCTGAGGCAAGCACCCCAAGCATGGTATGAGAGGATCGATAGCTACTTGATGAAGTTGGGATTCGCTAGGAGTGAAGCCGATCCTAACCTTTAAGGTTGAAGATGACAAGCCTCTCATACTGATGTTGTATGAGGATGACCTCTTTCTAATAGGTGCATACCCTCTCATTCACAAATGTAAGAGGGAGTTGGCTTCTGAATTTGAAATGAAGAGCCAAGGACTTCAAGTGTGGCAGAAACCAAGGGAAATTTTCCTATCTCAAGGAAAATATGTGGTGAAGATTCTGGAAAGATTTGGTATGATGGACTGCAAGCCTGTGACTATGTCGAGGATCTTAAATTTCAGAAGTTATATAGTGATGTGAGCTCATTGTGAGGTCATATTTGGTTGAGCCTCACTAGAATGGTGCCAAGAATCTTCTGAGATGTCTTCAAGACACAATCTCTCATGGATTGAGATATATTGCTGGAAATATGAAACTACATGATTATTCTAATGTTGATTGGGCAAGGACTGTGGAGGATCACTAGAGAACTTCTTAGTGTTGTTTCTCTTTGGATTCTGCTTCAATATAATGGATGACCAGGAAGCAAAAGTCGGTTGCCATAAGCACCGCCGAGACCGGATACATATCTACGAGTATGATCTCGTATGAAGCTGCTTGGTTGGGGAAGCTCTTCAGTGAGTTATTTGAACACATACCACTGTGATTCTCTGTAACAATTGGAGGTGGGATTCGATTATTGAGGAATCCCATATTTGTCGATTGCTCCAGCGGATAGACATCATCTGGGATATGGTAAGTCGATAAGCAAGGAGGCTCCATCGCATTAAGATGATGTACAGGTTGATACACCTTATCAAAGCCCCGAGGAAAGATCTAATCTGTGATTTTCCCAAATGACTTGGAGTCGTCAAGAAACCCTTGTACAAGGGTCCTGCATGTTGCATACATTGAGCTCTGGGAGCTCTGAGGGATTGCAGTTCTTACTGGAGCAACATACGACCACAGGGTGACTCACCCTCCCCTGTTGGTGCGCACTGGAACAAGATGATTCGCTCTCTTGTGGGATAAGATGATTCGCTCTCTTATGGAATGGGTTGATTCGCTTTCCTGTGTAGCAGGATGATTAGCTCTCCTATGAGGCCTGGATTGATGTGTGTTGGAGAGGTAAATCCCCTCTACGGATAGAGGCGATCCCTACTAGCCCAAAGGGGGTCTAGCAACAATCAAACAATGCTACACTGCAGGTTCCTAGTTGTAATTAACAAGTGGGTAAAAGAAACCTACTTGGATTCCAACGCTACGTTTGCCGAAGAGATAATCCTCTCGCTCCTTCGCTCCAGCCAATCACAGTCCTCCACTATCCTCACGGACGGACACCTGCACAAGCAAAGAGAGAACAAACACAAGCGTAAAATCTACTAAAAACAACTATGT
>APFE030591991.1:5254-156841 GCA_000404065.3 Pinus taeda | reverse complement strand
CATTCTCAAATGCCGTCAAGCATCAAGTATGGAAGGATGCTATGACCATTATGGAGAATGATGTCTGGGAAGTAGTTCCCAGACCCCAGGACAAGACAATTGTTACTTCAAAATGGCTTTACAAGATAAATCTGCAGCAGATAGAAGTACGAAATAGTATAAGGCTCGTTTTATTGCTCGTGGTTTCTCCCAGAAGGAAGGTATAGACTATGATATGATATTTGCACTTGTTGCTAGATATACGACCATCCGCTTGATCATAGCCCTTATGGCTTCACAAGGATGGAACCTACATCAGATGGATGTCAACTGCATTCTTGCATAGTTGGATAAAAGAAGAGGTCTATGTGGAGCAACCCGAAGGATTTGAGATTTATTATTGAAAATCTCAGGTATGCAGGTTGAAGAAGGCTCTCTATGGGCTGAGGCAAGCACCCCGAGCATGGTATGAGAGGATCGATAGCTACTTGATGAAGCTGGGATTCACTAGGAGTGAAGCCGATCCTAACCTTTACTTTAAGGTTGAAGATGACAAGCCTCTCATACTAGTGTTGTATGAGGATGACCTCTTTCTAATAGGTGCATACCCTCTCATTCACAAACGTAAGAGGGAGTTGGCTTCTGAATTTGAAATGAAGAACCAAGGACTTCAAGTGTGGCAGAAACCAAGGGAAATTTTCATATCTCAAGGAAAATATGTGGTGAAGATTCTGGAAAGATTTGGTATGATGGACTGCAAGCCTGTGACTACCTCGAGGATCTTAACTTTCAGAAGTTATATAATGATGTGAGCTCATTGTGAGCTCATATTTGGTTGAGCCTCACTAGAATGGTGCCAAGAATCTTCTGAGATGTCTTCAGGACACAATCTCTTATGGATTGAGATATATTGTCGGAAATATGAAACTGCATGATTATTCGAATGCTGATTGGGAAAGTAGTGTGGAGGATCACTAGAGCACTTCTTAGTGTTGTTTCTCTTTGAATTCTACTTCAATATAATGGATGACCAGGAAGCAAAAGTCGGTTGCCATAAGCATCGCCGAGCCCAGATACATATCTATGAGTATGATCTTGTATGAAGCTGCTTGGTTGGGGAAGCTCTTCAGTGAACTATTTGAACACATACCACTGTGATTCTCTGTAACAACCAGAGGTGGGATTTGATTATTGAGGAATCCCATATTTGTTGATTGCTCCAGTAGATAGACATCATCTAGGATATGGTAAGTCGATAAGCAAGGAGGCTCCATCGCATTAAGATGATGTACAGGTCGATACACCTTGTCAAAGCCCCGAGGAAAGATCTAATCTGTGATTTTCCCAAATGACTTGGAGTCGTCAAGAAACCCTTGTACAAGGGTCCTGCATGTTGCATACATTGAGCTCTGGGAGCTCTGAGGGATTGCGGTTCTTATTGGAGCAACATACGACCACAGGGTGACTCACCCTCCCCTGGTGGTGCACACTGGAACAAGATGATTCGCTCTCTTGTGGGATATGATGATTTGCTCTCTTGTGGAATAGGTTGATTTGCTCTCCTGTGTAGCAGGATGATTAGTTCTCCTATGGGCCCTGGATTGATGTGTTCTCCATGGCGATTGTAATAGGATTGATGTGTTCTCCTATGAGGCCTGGATTGATGTGTTCTCAATGGCGATTGTAGCAGGATTGATGTGTTCTCTTGTGAGGCCTGGATTGATGTGTTCTCCATGGCGATTGTAGCAGGATTGATGTGTTCTCTTGTGATGCCTGGATTGATGTGTTCTCCATGGCGATTATAGCAGGATTGATGTGTTCTCTTGTGAGGACGGATTGATTAAGTTCTCCTGTCGAGGCATCCTACCCATGCAGTCTGGGACTCATGGGAAGTACCTCTCATCTGATCAATGAGCAGGGAAATGAAGTTAGGGACCATAGTAGTACCGATGGATGCATCGTTGTATCTACCTGTACTCCCTATGCTAGGATGACCTCCATTGATCTAGGATCAATGATACTGGCTGGCAACTAGTGGTAGAGTTGTAACCATACTATGACGCTGACTTCGGTCGGTTGAGACTGGTCTGGACAATGGACATACTCTGAGACTGACTTCGTGTCAGTGCAGTATTGGTCTGGGACCAGTGAGAGTGGTACATACTATGACGCTGACTTCAGATCGGTTGAGACTGGTCTGGGACCAGTGGTACACTCTCTGAGACTGTGATACTGGTATGGGACCAGTGGTAGGAGTGGTACCTACTATGAAGCTGACTTCAGGTTGGTTGAGACTGGTCTGGGACAAGTGGTATGCACTCTGAGACTGACCTTGAGTTAGTGGAGGATGATACTGGTCTGGGACCAGTGGTACGCACTCTGAGACTGACTTGGAGTCAGTGAAGGATGATACTAGTCTGGGACCAATGGAGTTGTACTCACTATGACAGTGACTTTGAGTTGGTTGAGACTGGTCTGGGACTAGTGGTACATACTCTGAGACTGACTTTGAGTCAGTATGATACATCCTTGATCATTTCTTCTTCTTCATAATTTGGACAAAAGCAGAGCAGAATGGAACAAAGCAGTACAGAGCAGAGCAGTACAGATAAGTACAAGGCAGAACAAGATAAAGCAGAACAGGCAGAATAAAGCAGAGCAGGACAAGGGTCAGGCTGTACAAGGTAGTGCATTTGATGGATGACTAGTAGCGACCAACAGACAAATTGCAGATGAAGTTCTCCCTAGTTGAGAGGGAGTGTTAAAATTGGCAACTAGGGCCAAAATTCATGTGGGTCATCTTATTCATGGCTGATAATATTTTTATTAGATTCATCTCGTCGAGAGGTGTAGGATTGATCTAAAGATCATCCGATTCCGATAAGTATTTATGGAGATATGAATTTATTTTGATTATGGAATTATTATCAAGCCAACCTACAACTCATGTAGGCTTAGAAGCTCAACAGTCGCATCTATTTAAACATCAACGTTGTGTATAAATACAAAAGGACTTTTCCTCATTTTCACTCACTCATCTCATCACACCTCTCTCTCTCTACTGCGCAAAAAAGAGTCGCTTCTCTATTGCACAGAAAAAAGGGTCTCTCTCTCACACATGTGGAAGGAAGCTGCTGAAACTGAAGCAACAACTGAAAATCCAAACTTTGACCAGCGTGGACCATCTAACCTCCTCTTCTGAACTGCATTGTAGGTTCATCTGAACCTCCTCTGAAGGTTGCAACTTTTGGTGGTGGAATCAAGTCGATCTGATGGTCGATTTGCAAGATATCGATTGCCCTAGTTTGAAGGAAACTACTGAAATTGAAGCTACAACTGCAGATCCAAACTTCGACCAGCGTGGACCATCTAAAATCCTCTTCTGAGCTATGCTGTAGGTTCATCTGAACCTCCTTTGAAGGCTGCAACTTTGGTGGTGGAATCAAGTCAATCCGATGGTCAGTTTACAAGATATCGACTGCCCTAGTTTGAAGGAAACTGTTGAAACTGAAGCTGCAACTGCAGATCCAAACTTTGACCAGCGCGGACCATCTAACCTCTTCTTCTGAACTGCGTTGTAGATTCATCTGAACATCCTCTGAAGGTTGCAACTTTTGGTGGTGGAATCAAGCCGATCTGACGGTCAGTTTGTGAGATATCGGCTGCCCTAGTTTTGATGATGAAGCTGCTAATGCTGATGCTGCTGATCTAGAGTTTGCTATTGCTGATAGAAAGCAGATTTATTGTACTATTTCTCTCTGCTGAATTATTGAAGATAAAAGAATATTTGATCAAAGGGTTTCCTCACACGTTGTGGGGTTTGTCCCTGGCTAGCCGCCACATCTTGTGTCTCTTGTCTTGGCTTGTTTTCTGTCGGTCGTTTAATGTTCTATCTGCACTTTACTTTATGTACATATGATTGCTAATTTGTGGAATATAATAAGAAAAAGAAGTAAACTATTATAAGCATAGAACATACCATAACTTAACAATACCACTCGATGTTGTAAGGGGATCTGATTCAATTAAAGGCAAGAGGCATGACAAAACAACCACCGCTTAACAAAAAAATAATATCCTTTCATAAAGGCGGTGAACAAATACGTAGAGGTGAAGGAACCTCTACTATTTAAAGGGAGGAAGGAGGATTTCAAAGGGGGGAGGAAGAAAAATCTTTTGGGCGTTAAGGGAAAAACACAGTTGCAAGAAGGAGATTTGGTAATAAGAGATTACAGACAGTAAGTGTTGAGCTTAATTGTTCTAAAGTTTTTGGGCACGGGGGAACAGTTTGGATCAATTGAGAAGCATCTTGGACTGAGTACCTAGGTTGTATTTAGTCTAGCTGGGAGGTTATAGTCTTTTGGTAACGGGAGCGAGAGCTGGACCAATTCTGAAGCCTCTTCATCCGCAGGAAACCAGGTAGGTACTTCTCATCAAATCAATCAATTTGATATATGAAATTTTGTTAAATCTTAATGTAGGTTCATGAAGATTTCATATTCTGTTCACAAGGAATAGTTGTTTAAATTATTTACAGTCCCTAAAGATGCACAAGGACGTGGCCCCTTAATTTCCATGTAAGTCATCACGTGGTGCTCCAAAGTGACTTTGGGACACAAATATTGGTGTCATGGGTCTCCCGGTGAAAGATAAGCTTGTAGACTACTCCAAATGAGGGCACTGATGATGGTGATTTCACTCCCATGTCTCAAGGGTGAGACAAACCTCCTTTGGGCCTTGGATCAACTTCCGTACCATGTGTACAAGGCTAAACCGGCTAGGACAATGCTAGTCCAAGTGCATCATCTCGCGAATAATGTGGGGCAGTGTGTGAAAATTCGAGAATCCCACCCGAATCAACTACTGTAACAACTGACTAAAATTATCCTATTTGTTAATTACTGAAACAAATTATTTATTGTTTCCTACAACAATTATCGAAGCTAATACAACTGCAGCCTTCACTTAATTAATTAATTTGCCCAAAACAAGAACAAAATAATAGAGAAAGATACACACAAGTGACACAGTATTTTTTGGACAAATGTCCCCAGAAAAACCCAATATGGGAAAACTGGTGCAACAACTCTAAGGGTTTTTATTATTATGCAGTAATTTTTTGAATACAACTCTACATGCCCTCCCGACAATCTAGTTATAGAGAAATAAACTGGCAGAGAAATTTGCGAGATTACCTCACTCTACCCGGCAAGTCCCGGCTGATTCGGCAGCTGAACCAATGTGTCCCTGCCCATCTCTTCGTGACCCTTGTGTGGGCCCTGTGTCAACCTCTAGGCTCTGCGTCAACTCTATGTTGGGTCTATTTTCTCTCTCGGAGCTCTGATGTCAACCCTCCCGGCTCAGACATCAAACCCTCCTACAAATTTTGGACTTCTGCTTGGAGACTGCGCTGCTTCTGCGTGAGCCCTTCTGGCTCAGCGTCAACCCCTCTTAGGTCCTACGCTGCCTCCTCCTGTTGTCTCTCTGCCTCTCTGTTGCATATTCTGGCTTAGGAGAAGATTCTCCAACCAAATTATCCCTTCCCCTCACTGCACAAGCTCACTATCGAAATTCTCCTAGCAGCTGCTCAGCTTCAGAAAATCGAACTTTTGAACTCACTCTGTGTGTTTTTCCAAGTGACCCTCAAGCCTCCTTAAAAATAATCTCCTCGTTGACATTCAATGGCCCAGATTAGAAGCTAATCAATGGCTAAGATCATTTCTTCTTGATCCTCGTCTTCTTCTTGAAGTTACACCCACAGCTTATATTGATACCCTTTACTAAACTTAGGGTCCCATTAAAAATAATTAATTATTGTAATAAAACTGTCTCTGGGTGGAATTTCCCAAAAATATTTCTTGGTTCTTTGGAATATATGTGCCCAAACCTCCCTGCAAAATTTGAGACTTAGAGCACATTTTATGCTACTAGAAATCAACACTCCCTCTTAGCGAGGAATGTGCTCTAGCAATGCTTCCCACTAAAGCATCACTCTGACTTCATGACATCGTCCTCTGCACTACTGATGTTTGATGTGCTGTCCACCAACCACTGAGAAAATGTTGCATCTGTACTACTGCTGACCTTGCCACTGTCAACACTGCATCCGTCCTGCAACTCCCTCTGAAATTCTGCATCCGTGTTGTTGCTGGCATTGCATTGCCAACTACTACTGCACTGTAAACTGCTACTGCTACTGGATCAGAAATGAAAAAACATCCCAAATTACTGAACTAACTGTGTTCAATATGATACCACGTGAATGGTGGAACCTGACTGCTGGTAGTCTCTGCAATGACCCTCTGAATCTTCTGCGTTGTTGTTGACCTCTACTCTGTGCCATCTGCACTGCTGCCAACTCTGCTCTACGTTGTTGAGTCCCTGGCGCTCCTAGCCAATTCAATTGTCTCACCGGCACTCGGCACCATCCGACACTAGTCCATCCTACTACTTCTGATTTAGGCTCTCGTACCAAGGAATTGATCCGAGAGGTGGGCTCCTCAAGGATCCTGCCCATCTGTAGCTCTTTTGAGCTACAGCTCCAAATCTCCCCACCTCCCTCCTAAAGATGCGGTTGCCATCTCTACCAAACAGAAATGTCGAATAACCATCTCTCTCCACTACACTGCTGCTGGGCTAGCCTACGCACTCCCTGCAGGAGTTAGTAGATTTGTTGCCCCTTGTTGTTGCTCAGCTTGTGAGAATTCGAATTCCTTGGCTAGGAATTCTCTGAGGAAGAAATTCCCTCAACTGTGCTTCTCTTCTCTTCTGATTTCTTTCTGCCCAGCAAAATAGCCTGCAGAAAATAATGTGTCCCACCATCTCTCCTCACACTGAGGCTTTTGCATTGTTCCCTCTGCCCTGACAAAAAGTCAATCTGGAAGCCATTTTCTCTATCAACTCACTCGGAGAGAGACTGCCTCAAAATTTCAGCCCTCCGACTAGAACTGTGCAAATCCTCCGGGGTTTCAAACTACTACCTCCTGTAGCTTTTCGATCTCCCTCTTTTGCTTAGCACTGGGTTCTCTGGCACTGCTCTTCTTGTTCCACCTGCACCTCTGAGACCATGTGAAAATCTGAGAATACCACCCGAATCAACTTCTGTAGCAACTGATTAAACTTCTCCTATTTGTTAATTACTGAAATAAATTATTTACTGTTTCCTACAGCAAATATCGAAGCTAATACAACTGCAGCCTTCACTTAATTAATTAATTTGCCCAAAACAAGAACAAAACATTAGAGAAAGATACACACGTGACAGAATATTTTTTGGACAAATGTCCCTGGAAAAACCCAATGCTGGAAAACCGATGCAGCAGCTCTGAGGGTTTTTATTATTATGCAGTAATTTTCTCAACAAAACTCTAGATGCCCTCTCGACAATCCAGTTACAGAGAAATAAACTAGCAGAAGAAATCTGTGAGATTACCTCACTCTACCCGGCAAGTCCCGGCTGATCCAGCAGTTGAACCAACGTGTCCCTGGCTATCTCTGCGCTACCCTTGCGTGGGCCCTATGTCAGTCTCTAGGCTCTGCATCAACTCTGCGTTGGGTCTATTTTCTCTCTCAAATCTCTGACGTCAACCCTCCCATCTCAGACGTCAAACCCTCCTGCAAATTTCAGACTTCTGCTTGGAGATTGTGCTGCTTCTGTGTGAGCCCTTCTGGCTCAGTGTCAACCCCTCCTAGGTCCTGCGTTGCCTCCTCTTGGTATCTCTCTGCCTCTCTGCTGTGTATTTTGTCTCAGGAGAAGATTCTCCAACCAAATTATCCCTTGCTCTCACTACACAAGCTCACTATCGAAATTCTCCCGGCAGCTGCTCAGCTAGAAGCTAATCAATGGCTAAGATCATTTCTTCTTGATCCTCGTCTTCTTCTAGAAGTTACACCCACAGTTTATATTAATACCCTTTAATTATTTTATTTTCCTAAGTTTAGACTTAGGGTCTCATTAAAAATAATTAATTATTTTAATAAAACTGTCTATGGGTGGAATTTCCCAAAATGCTTTCTGGGTTCTTTCGAATACATGTGCCCAAGCCTCCCTTCACAATTTGAGATTTAGAGTACATCCGATGCTACCATAAATAAACACAATGAACAAGCTGCTGAAGGTGCCGAGGGTGACATGAAACAATGCTCTATCACATGATGGAGTCCCATGGCTCTCAGTGCATCCCCTAAAAGTGTCAATATGATCCTCTGGTTGGCTTGGGTCCTATTTAAGTTTTCTAACCCATGATAAACCACCTGCCAATTACATATAAGGTCCAATGTGTCTCCTCACCATCAGGTACAATAATTCATTAGTGCATCTAAGAACCAAGCTTGTTAGTCAAGGGCACGCATGGGACTTCATAATGGGCTTCTCTTCCAAATTCGAGGCTTTAAGCATTTAATAGTGTTACCTCCCTAGGTAGGAGTGGCTGATAACCAACCCTATTAGGTGTTCCCAACCCCTAAAGGGAAAGGCACGTCCAAAGTACATCCTTCATGTGGTAGGTGTCATGTGGATAATGATGAGGTGGATAGGGACAGGGGTCTCAAAGCCAAACGACATGGGTTCAAAGGTGGTAATGATGAGGGATGTCCACATATTTGAGTGTATAGATGTAGGAGGGATCAATCATGGTACATGAGTTACCCCATCGTTTGTTTTTCCACCCTTCTTCATTTTCCTTTTGCCTTTACTTGATTTTTCTTTATTATACTACTTGGGACCCCAGGAGATGCGAGCATGGTGTGTATGATTTAAGCAGTGATTATCCCCTTAAGGTGGGGCAGTTCATTGCCCACCAAGGTTTGGGACATGCATGGGTTCTTTAATGATGCAGGGGACACTCATGGGGCCCTAGGAACCAGGGTGATGGCCATAATAAAGGGCTAGAGCTCATGTTTGGATTTTTCCCACATGATAATATAATGTGTCAACCATATTTTTCATTTTGTGATATAATTTTCTTTTATATGTGGCCATGATATGCTTTTATCTTTTTTTTTTAGCTGCATCAACTTCAGGGGCAACATTTCTAGGCTCAACCCAGACATGTGGACAAGGAGACTGGGAGTACCAGAGCCTTGTGCACCTAGTCATCATGAGGAGCCAGAGAAGGAAGATGATGAAATAGGGCATGTAATGTGCAACAGGGAGTGAAAAATGTGAAGTGGGAAAATGGGATCGCGCTACCAAAAGCAGGGTTTCCCAAGTAGTGCCCATCGTTAAGCTATAGGCCAATATGGGAGATCCCACGGGAATAGGATCGAGTATTAACTCCCCATTTAAGGTAAGGGGACAAAACTATAGTAAAAAACCCTTCCTTCTTACAAGTCACCCAATAATCCATACCCAATGTACCCAAGGAAAAATGAGCATAAGCACCCGATTGCACAATGAAAAACATACCTTTAGGATTGGATGACCCACCTTCAAACATATGCTCTCGATAGATGGGCAAGGGGACATATGATGGGCTCAGGGAGCGAAGATCAAATGGCACAATATATCGGCTACATTGGTGGATGTTAGGGGCTACGGGCTACCAGCAGAAGACAAATCTAGGAGAAAATTTCTCCTGTGGGGTCACCCACTAGTGGCGGGTAACATCTGGCTCCAACTGGGACATGAGCTCTTTGTAGAGTGCATAAACTATGTACTTGAATGGGGAGCTCATGAGAAAACCAACAATCCTCTGGGACCATATACCTATATCCTGCACATCGCAAAAAATTGTTGGAAGCATCTGCCCTGGGCGTACTTTTATCACCCATGTTTTCAACAAATAATAATAAAAACCATACAGTAAAATAAAATTGATTCTAAGGTTCAAGTTTAATCTAAATGCACCTATTCTAGAATAAGAACATGACATGATGATGTTAGCTATGTGAAAAACAATATGCATGCATCCTACTCTAACATGCATACATTACGAAAATGCTAATTGTAATCATACAATGCAACTAGCATATCATTAGATCAATACCATATGTCTTATTCCTATCAGCATATACATTTGACCATAAACATGATACTCATATGTTAGGTCACACGGGTGAGAGATGGGAAAATAAGAGAGCCATACATCATAGAAAGGAGTTATGGAAGAAGGGAAGGAAACCATTTTTTGGAATCGAATCCAATCTTATAAATAGAGAATGAAGGATTGAACAACCAAGCTCATAAACTCCCTATCAAGAGCCATTTTAGTGATGTTGTGCCTCATGGTTGCCTTAAGGTCATGGTGTTGATTTGGGGTAGCATCGGATGTGCTCTAGGCCTCAAATTTCACAGGGAGGCTTGGACACATGCATTCCAAAGAACCCAGAAACCATTTAGGGAAATTTCACCCAGAAATGATTATATTAAAATAATTAATACTTTTAATGGGATTCCTAAGTCTAAACTTAGGAAAATTAAAATATTAATGAGTATTAATCTAATTGTGGATGAATCTTCTAGATAAAGATGGAGATCAAGTCAAAATGATCTGAGCCTTTGATTAGGAGTTAATCTAGGTCGTTTGTTGTCCAACAAGAATATATAAGAAGGGGCTTAAGGGTCATTTGGAAAATACACCAAGAGAGATCAAGAAATCGATTTTCTGAAGTGAGAAGTTCTCAGGAGGAAAATTTGATTGAGGAGATTTCTTGCAGTTGAGGGGCAGGGATAGCAGCTTCAGGGGAGAGAGATTCTCAGCGGGAGAATCATCAGCAGAGAGAGGCAGTGTGATCTAGCAACTCTCATGCAGAGGCTGATGTTGGGCCAGCAGGGCCATGCAGAGGTAGCGCAAAGGGAGAGAGAGAAAGTCAAAAATCAAATCAAAGAGTCAGTTTCAGCAGCCGGAAGCGAGGGTGTGAGACCGAGAGAGGTTGAAAGCAGTGACACTAGGCTACTGATCGATTCCCCAGTTGGGTGATGGTGGGACAACGTAGAGGCAGCTTAGGGCCTACCAGGGGCACCACATCCAGCAGCCAGATCAATGGGGACTTTTTCTCAGTGATTGTGTGAGGTAATCTCACAAAGCTTCTGCCAGTATTTCTCTCTCTATAACTGAATAACCCTGTGAGGTATTCAGCGATGTATTCAAATTTTGCTACCGCTTAATAATAATAAACCCTCAGAAGTGCTACAACGGTTTTCCCGCATTGGGTTTCTTTGGGGACATTTGTCCAAAAATAACGGTGTCCTATGTGTTTGTATTTCCTTGCTCAATTTCTAAGTTTCAGAATCATATTTAATTTGGTGTAGGTTGCTTCAATAATTTACTTCAATATTTCAAGAAGAAATCTAAAATAAGTTTGTAATGTAATTTACGATCTAGGTGAAGTAGATTCAACTGGTTGCAATAGGATTCCAGAGATTGTTAGATCCAGGAATTTTCACATGGTATTAGATTTGTTGATGTGAAACAGGAAAAGCAGATCTAGCACTGAAGTAAGGGCCAACTTGTTACAACAAGCAATAGTTCGAATCCCCTAAGGGATTGCGCAGTGCTAGCCAGGAGGGCTATTTTTTGGGGTTGTCTCTCTCTGAGTAAGATGATAGAGAGATAATATTGCCAGATCGAGAATTTTCCAAGGTAGAGGGAGCCATGCAGAGTCTCAGCTAAGAGCTAGAGGGACATAGTTTTCTGCAAGCTAAGCGTTGGGCAGAAAAGCCATCGAAAGAAGGAAGCAGATCGCATAGTGAGGGAATACTTCCTCAGTGATTTCTTGCTTAAGAAATCAATATTTCTCATTTTTAGGAAAGCAGAGGAGAAGAAGACTTACCAGCTCCATCAAGGAGTACATAAGCCATCCTAGAAGCTACGTAGTAGGGAGAAAGAGGGAGTTGTTCGACAATTTTCGGAAGATATGGAAACCAGTGGCTTGAGGGATCAGGATAGGTTAGACGAAGCATCCAACTACGTCATCTGGAAGGCTAGAATGCCTTTCCTTCTAAATGATCATGCCCTCAAGACGTATGTTGATAGTGTGGTAGATGAACCTGTGGATGTAGATCCGCTGAAGAAGTACAAGGCTGAGATGGAAAATGCCAAGAGGATGATCCTGGATGGAGTCAAGGATCAAGTGGTGTGCCACGTTGCTAGCATAGAAAATACTAAGGAGATGTGGGATGCTTTGGCCATGTTGTATCAGGGATCTTCTGAGCAGCAAAAGATGTACTTGGAACAAAAGTTGAGATCTGAGTAGATGCAGAAGGGAGAATGTGTGGATCGATTCCTCAGAAAGATGAAGGAGACTCATGATGAGTTGTCGGCTGCAGGGCATACACCTCAGGATCAAAGTTAGTGAGACTGGCCCTAAATTTTGTCTCGGATGAGTGGAAAGTCTTTGTCCAGAGTATCCTGGGAAGAGCAGGGCAACTCTAAAACAAGAAGAGATGATGAGAGACCTGGTCAAGGTCAAACTTGACGAAAGTAGTAGCAGCAGTGGTGGGTCAAAGCCCAAGGAGGAGGAGGAGAATGCAACCCTTGCATCGAAGGGGTAGTAGGGGCAACAGAGATGAAAGAAAGACATCCCCAAGGTGAAGTGTTTTAGATGTGGTGAGATGGGCCACTATGAATCCTAGTGTCCCTTGAAGAAAAAGGACAAGGATGAGAAGCACGATCCTAAGGTTGCACTCGCAAAGATGAACAAGAGGGGGAGTTCACCATGACAACCAAGATTCATCTAGGAGGGAGGTGGGATGATTTAGAACTGTAGTTCAATAAAGCTACAGATGGGTAGGATCCTTGAGGAGCCCACCTCTTGGATCATCACCTTGCTACGAGAGCCCATGATCAGTAGTAGCAGGATGGAGGAGTTTTCAGTTGGTGCCATGGAGTGTTGGAGCAACAGATGCAGTACTTAGCAGCGCCAGAACTTGATCAGCATAGAGCAAAGAGGCAGCAGTGTGTGGAGGCACAATGCAGAGCTTCAACATCGTAGTGGCTTCAGAATATGGTGTGGGAGTAGCAGCAGTCGGGCTTTCAACACCTAGGTGTATCCACTAGATACTTGTCCAGTTTTGGGTGTTTTCAGTTGCTTCTCTTAGCAACTGAGTTGCAATATGGATGCAGTGTTAGCAGTGGTTGTGCTAGCAGCATAGCAGATGCAACATTTGAGAGAGTTGTAGTACAGATGTAGAATTGGCAGTGGCAGTGTCAAAGGCAGCAGTACAGTTGTAGTAGTAGCGTAGTAATTGGTGGACAGCATGTAAGATGTCAGCAGCACAGAGGGCGATGCTTCAGAGTCGGAGCAGTATGCAACAACAATATATTGCTAGAGCACATTCCTCGCTAAGAGGGAGTGTTTATTTGGGGTAGCATCGGATGTGCTCTAGGTCTCAAATTTTGTAGGGAGGCTTGGGCACATGCATTCCAAAGAACCCAGAAACCATTTTGGGAAATTCCACCCAGAAACGATTATATTAAAATAATTAATACTTTTAATGGGGTTCCTAAGTCTAAACTTAGGAAAATTAAAATATTAATGGGTGTTAAATCTAATTGTGGGTGAATCTTCTAGATAAAGACAGAGATCAAGTCAAAACAATCTGAGCCTTTGATTAGGAGGTAATTTAGGCAATTGGTTGTCCAATAGGAAGATAGAAGAAGGGGCTTGGGGGTCATATGGAAAATACACCAAGAGAGATCAAGAAATCGATTTTCTGAAGTGAGAAGTTCTCAAAAGGAAAATTCGATTGAGGAGATTTCTTGCAGTTGAGGGGTAGGGATAGCAGCTTCCAGAGAGAGAGATTCTCAGCCAGAGAATCATCAACGTAGAGAAGCAGATAGTGATCCAGCAACTCTCACACAGAGGTTGACACTAGGCCAGCAGGGCCACGTAGAGGCAGTGCAGAGGGAGAGAGAGATTCGAAAATCAGAGCAAAGAGTCAGTTTCAACAGCCGAAAGTTGGGGTGTAAGATCGAGAGAGGCTGAGAGCAGTGACTTTGAGCTACTGATCGATTCCCTAGCGGGGTGATGTTGTTCCTGAGAAGGTTGATGCTGGGATAATGTAGAGGCAGTGCAGGGGCACCTCATCTAGTAGCCGGATCAGCTGGGACTTTTTCTCAGTGATTGTGTGAGGTAATATCACAAACCTTCTGCCAGTGTTTGCCTCTCTGTAAATGAATAACCCTATCAGGTATTTAGCGATGCCTTCAGATTTTGCTACTTCTTAATAATAATAAACCCTCAGAACCACTTCACTGGTTTTCCCGCATTGGGTTTTTCTGGGGACATTTGTCCAAAAATAACAGTGTCCTATGTTTTTGTATTTCCTTGCTCAGTTTCTATGTTTCAGAATCATATTTAATTTGGTGTAGGCTGCTTCAATAATTTACTTCAATATTTCAAGAAGAAATATGAATAAAGTTTGTAATGTAATTTACGATCTAGGTGAAGTAGATTCAACTGGTTGCAGTAGGATTCCAAAGATTGTTAGATCTAGGAATTTTCACACATGGTGGTAAGGAGAAAGAGGCATCTGGCATGGAGGATTACAACAACTATGAGGATCATATTAAAAAGGAAAAACCTACATGGGCTCTTTACTTCCAAGGCATGGTTGGGAAATAGTCATCTCATTTTGCTGATATGAGGAACAAGGTGAGACATGTGAAAATTTCTGAATCTAACAAACTAGAAATCCTACTGCAACAAACTGGTTTTCACTACCTACTTGTGTTCTTCATTTTAAAAAGTTATTTTCAGAAATATTAAGAAAATATTAATGCAAATACACTGCAGCCTACACCAATATATAGATCAAGTACTGAAAAATAAATGAGACAATCACACAAAGGACACACTTATGTTTGGACTAAACGTCCCCGGAAAACCCAATGCAGGAAAACCGATGCAGTAGATATGAGGGTTTTATTATTAAGCAGATTTATGAATACAACTAGGGTGCCAAATCCGACTCACCCCAATAGAGAATAAACCTGGCAGAAGTACCTCTATTCAGAGACAGATATTTTGGCAAATCCAAAAACTGGATGAACAAGCCCCACAGGTGACTGTGTTGTCCCTAGTGTTGTGCAACAATGGCTTCTCCAAGCTCGGCACTGGAACTGCATCACCTCCTCTAGGATCTGCATCACCCTCCCAGTGACCTTCCCGGCTTAGAAATCGATTTGTTGAATTGCTGGTCTCTCTACCTCATAGAAACCCCAGCGCTGCCTCTAAGTGACTGTGTCAACTCCTCTAGCCTCTACGTTGTATATTTTGGGTAGCATTGGATGTGCCCTAGCTCCAAAATTTTGTGGAGGGGCTAGAATACATGAGATCTCCAAGACCCAGAAATCGTTTTGAAAAATTCCACTAGGATTATGAGTTATTAAAATAATTAATATTTTTAATGGGGTATTAATAAAAATATGGGTGAGAAACTTCTAAGAGATGAGGATCAAGTCTGTTTTAATCTTAGCCATTGAATAGGGACTTAATCTCGATCGTTGATTCATCAATAGGAAAAGTATAAGAGGAGGCTTGAGGGTTAGTTGGAGATACACCAAGTTGATTAGTCAGTTCGATTTTTCTAGGGCACGGTTTGCTGAGAAAATCGAATTAGTGACCTGAGTTGCAGTGAGAGGGGAAGAAGCAAAGATTTGGATTGGAAAGGAGTTCCGAGCCAAAGAGTACTGCACAGAGAGGCAACAGTAGCATCAGAGAGGCAGCACAGAGGCCTACGCAACCCAGGAAAGGGCTCACGCAGTGCTGACGCAGGCCAAGATTCCCTTACAGTGGTAGTGCAGGATATTCATCAAAAGTTTGAAATTTTGTTGGAGAAGCGAGGTTCTGAGCCGGGAGGGTTGAACAACAATCTTCCTCCAGCAAATTGATTCAACAGAAGGGGTGACACAATCTCCTAGAGGAAAGACATTGGCCCAAGGAGTGATTGCACTCAGATTTCGCAGTGTTTGCTGGGGTCAGACCACTCGTGGATCAGTTGTGACTTGGAGAATGAGGTAAACCCTCGTATGTATTTCTTGCTGCCATTATTTCTCTGAAAGGTTAGCCATTGTGAGAGGCACCCTATTGTACTCAGATTTTGCTTGCTGAATAATACAAACCCTCTATCTGTTGCACCGGTTTTTCTGCATTGGGTTTTTCTGAGGATGTGTTGTCCAAAAATAATGGTGTCCCTTGTGTGTTTGTCTCATCTATTATTTCAGTTTATAATATGTATGTAAATGTAGTCTGCAGTAGTTTTTTTCATCACTGTTATAAATTAAATAACTTGTTGAATGAAATAACAAGTAGGAGATGTTAAACGAGTAACTGTAGTAGGATTTATGTTTGTAAAGATTTAGAAATTTTCACATGCATCACCCTTTCTGGAGGTACTTTGTCTCTCCGTGGTGCTGCTATGTCTCTCTGCTATGTATTCTCAGCCTTGGACTGAAGTCCCTTTGTCGCACTACCCCTCTCTGCACTAGAAACTAACTCTGAAATTCTTAGCAAACCACGCCCTAGAATTTCGAACTAGCTCAAGTGTTGCTCTCTCTGTGTGTATTCTCCAACTAACCCCAAGCCTTCCTTTATACTTTCCTGTTGAGAAATCAACGGCCGTGATCTAATCTATAATTAATGGCTAAGATTAAATTAGACTTGATCCTTGTCTCTTAGAAGCTTCTCACCCATATTTTCATTAATACCCATTAATATTTTAATTTTCCTAAGTTTAGACCTAGGAACCCCATTAAAAATATTAATTATTTTAATAAAATACAATCTGGGTGGAATTTCACCAAATGATTTATGGGACTTAGATATCTCATGTGTTCTAGCCCCTCCACAAAATTTCGGAGCTAGAGCACATCCGATGCTACCACAAAAATTAACAAGAAACAGGTCATATCAGTTTTATGACTGGTATTACAAATACGGTCATTGTCAAAGCCACAGTTAATCACCTCCCACTACCCTTCTTCAATGTGTAGGTAATCTCTAATGGCACCTTCCGAGACAGGAGTGTGGTTACCCTCCCTTTTGTGGTTATCAAAAGTGTATCATTAGAAGTAACATCCTGGAAGAAGGAACAACTATCATTAACGTCACCTTCTTTATTAGTATCATAGATAAGGTCCACATCAAAGGGATGGCCATCAATTTCCCACTTCCCCTCTTCAATATGCAAGTGATCACCAATGTCGTCATCCAAAGGGTTAATGAGGGTATATTTCTTAGGGTTCTTGATATGCTCAATGTCAGAAGCATCACCCTCGAGAAAAATTTGGCCATCTTCCACTTTACTTCCCAAAGAGCTTTCCCTATCACGGTCCTGTTCAAAAGCTTCCCTAATATCTTCATCACTGATCTCATCTTGATGATATAGAAAAGGTTCCTCTTCCTCCTCCTTTTCTTGACTACTACTAGAGCTAGTTCTACCGCTTTGATGATTAGCCCATTCTTACATGAAGACATCTCCAAATTGTTCAAAGTCAAAGATGCCCCTTGGAGGCAGGTTACTATACCAATCCGAGACTTATCCCTCAAATGTTATTGCAAAGAGTATCATAACGACATATTGTATGTCTTGTTTATAGACAATAACTTGGTTATAGAACTTAAAAGTAATCTTCCATAGAAAATCATCCACATGCTTCTTGGCACTAGTACTTCCATCAAACTTAGGCAACCACTCTTGGTGCTTATCAAGCAATTGGTTAAGGGCATCAAGGTATGTATCAAAGTTCAATGGCTTGAATGAAGTGGATTTATGATAATCAATGGCACCATGACCCTCTTCATTGTCTTTAGACATTTCTTCAAGTCTTGCATATTAATTCAAAGAGAAGTCACCCGGATGAATTCAAGATGCCTTGAGAGATGCTAGCTTCACCCTACAAGCATTGATTTTAAGTTCAATGAAGAACAAGGGCTTCGTTCTTTGAATGGAGTCGCCAGAAGAGGATATGTGATATCCCCACTAAATAATTTTGTTAAGCATATTCCTAATTTTTCAATTTTGGCATTAGGAAAAGATTGTGGTGTTAAGACTTAGGAAAAGTAGGTTAGATAGACCTGACTTAAGGTTTTGGAGATAAAGGAGGCCATGCAAATTAGAGAAAAAGGAAAACTTATTTGTAAGTGGAATGTGGGACCCAAGGGAGAATTTTGAACCACTTGAGGGAATTCGCACTAGAGGAGAGAGGGAAGAAAAGGGAAAGTATGAGCTAGTGGAGATTGGGACCCACCAAGGGGGAGATCAATACTTATAAATAGCACAAGGAGGTCACCATTTTGTATCTTTTGTCTACCTATCTTATGAAAATCAAACTCTCTTGGAGCTCTTGATCACAAGAAGAGGAGTGTTGCTTAGCAAAGAAATTCCAAGCAGAATTACAACCCCATTTCGGAGAACTTCGAGTGTTTCCCTAGTGAGAAAAATTGGAGTCCAATTCAAGGCTTCTATTGAGATTTATTGTTGAAGTTTACCCATTTTTGTGCGCTCCTTGGGCACAGTAGCAGATTGTCTCACATCATTTGTAGCATCTAGAGCAGGACTGGAGATTTAGGTGTTTCCATGAGATTTACTTACCTTGAGGCCGAATTTTTAGTACTATTTTGCATGGCTGGGAGCATAGGACTTTAGAGGGCCCAATTTCCTTCATTTTTGCAATGCGCAAAACTCATTGGTTAAAGCCTGCGCAGGGGTGAAGGACAGCTAGCTCCGGGAGAGTTTGGGCTAGACAAAAGGCTATTTTCTAGAGGATAAATTGTGGTGATTTTGGTGACATTTCCAGCAATGTAGTTTGGTGGGATTAAGCAGATCATCTTCAGCAGTGCGCAGAGGTTATCGAGGAGAGAAGCTCGCACTTTTTGGGGATCTCCAGGTTAGTTGGAATTATCCCAAGATTTTCTGGGTTTTTTGGGTTTGGTATGAGGAGCTTTGAGTTAATTTTGCAAAAAAAATTGAGCACTTTTAAGGGAAAAAAATTCCTTTTTTCTCCAACAACAACAACAATATTTTCTAGGTAGTGTGTGCTACTTGTTGAGCCATTTCCAACACTTGGGTCTTCTCATTCTCACCTAGGTTTTGCATTGCTTGCAAAAACAAGCCCAGGTTCTATTGTTCTTACGCTATTGTGCCCAATTTGCAATGGTATTAATAGAATGGCTTAGATTTCTTGCCCAGATGTCATGGTGTATTGATTGTGCATGCATGTTTAATTTTTTTTTGCAAAACTTAGTGCATGTTCTTGATTTTCACTGTTATTTCCTAGTTGGAATATTGTAGTAGTATCATAGCATGTTCTTATCCAACTGTGGGTAAAATAGTTGGTGATGCCACCAAGGTACTAAGGAGTAGTGTTTCACAAAGGCAAAGGCAAAGGAAGAGGTCATGGTGGAGGAGAAGAACTTGACCCTTTCTCGGATACAAAGCTTGAACACGGTAGAGAACACATGGAGAACTAGGAAGGAAATGAGAAACCTAGAAAGAATGGTCAAAATCAATTTTTAGAGGAGTTGATGAGGCAGAACCAACAATTAATGAGACAAAATGAACAGGTTCTAAAGATGATGCAACAAATGATGGGGATGCAATTTCAGAATTAGTAGGGCCAGCTTAGCAATGGAGAAGGTGGCTCCGGAATAGGAGAAGGGAGCCATGCACATGCACACACAGTGAAGCAGAACAACACCCACACATATGGTTAGACTAGCTGCCCTACTGTGCCTCACTTTTTGGATGAACCAAAGAGGGAGAGAGAGCCGAATACTTTTGCAGACTTGATGAGGTCCTTTGTAGATGGGATTGACGAGTATGATGCATTGGACCCCATGATTGGGAGAGTTATATCCTTTGGATACTTTTGTCATCTGAAGGAGAAGCACAGATCTTGAGTAAGAGCGTCATCCAAAGAGGATCAGCAGAATCAGAACCAGGACACACAGAAATTGGCAGGGAAGATTACACTTCCAAACTTTGATGGATCAGCAAGGAGTTCAGCTAGGGCGTGGATACAAAAGCTAGATGCTTACCTCCATTTGAACCCCATGCAGGAGACATATGCTATTCAGTTCACCACTTTACACTTGGATGGACGTGTAGAAATGGTGGTACCACATGTTGGTTACGTTGGGGCATGCTAGCATCATATCTTACATTGAGTTCACTAGGACTTATTGAGAGGTTCGACCAAAAAGACCTTGAGCTACACTTCTAGGAGTTGGTTAACCTAAAATAGAGAAGTAGTGTTGAGGCGTACATGGAAAAATTCTAGAGACTCGCTGTGATGGTCTCTGATATTTTAGAGGCGAGGTCGATCATGTTATTCATTGAGGGGTTAACAGAGCCTCTGTGTAGTTGGGTGAGGTCTTACATGCCCATATCTTTGCATGATGCCATTAACTGGACCAGGGACATGTTTGATGCGTTTTGAAGAGTAGAGCATCAGTACCTTCAAGGCTTGCCTTTCCTCAGAAAGGTAAAGACATTAGACCTCCTCATAAGGAGTGGATGGGATGTGAACAACTAGATGATGAGACCAAGAGAGACCTACGAAGGAGGAAGTTCTGCTTTACATGCCAAGAGCCATGGACACCAGGACACCGGTGTTACATAGAGGTATTCTCAGACAACGAGTTAGAGGATGAGGCCGAGCTTGAGCCAGGTAAGGGAGAAGACGAGCCATAGGGTTGGGGAGGAGCTCCACACCTACCTACAGGAGGTGTTATTGCTTCGCTTCAGGGAGTTTCAAAGTACTTGACATCAGAGGCACAATGCAGGGACGTGTGTTGGTGCCAGTGGGAAGTGGGGCTACCCACACTTTCATTGATGCACAGATGGTGGAGTGGAGAGGGATACATATAAAGGGATTTGAGGGTTTTTCAGTGCTAGTGCAAGGGGACCATACCATGTAGTGTACTAGATATGTCCTAAGGATGATAATGACCATGTGGAATTATTCTGTGATGGATCATTTCTTTGTAGTTAATGTGTTGGACACCAATGTGGTGATGGGTGACCATTGGTCGTATTCATTGGGGCATGTTACTATGGACTGGAAGAGACTATAGATGGAGTTTATGGGGCCAGATGGGAAGCTGGTGGTGTTGAGAGGCATGCATTCATATCCACCACAAACAGTTTCAACTAACTGGATGGAGGTTGATTTGAGACAAGGAGATATAGCATGGGCAATGGAGTTGCAGATCTTAGACATAGGGGCTTAGACATGGCAACCACATCCAGATATTTTAGCAGTACTAGAGAGGCACTAGGAATTTTTTGGGGACATCCCCCTAGGCTATCCACCAGATAGGGGTTTTGAGCATGCTATAAAGTTGGAGGAGGGGGTACATGCAATCATCACTACTTGTAGACATCCCAAGGCTTACCAGGATGAGATTGAGCAAGCTATACAGGGGTTATTAGCTTTGGGCCACAACAAACTGAGCTCCAGTCCCTTTGCTTCTTCGGTGGTGCTGGTGAAGAAGAAGGATGGGACCCTTTGCATGTGCATAGATTACAGGGCCCTGAACAATAGGACGTTGAAAAGTGGATACCCGATTTTGTGCAATGATGAGTTGATGGATGAGCTTAGAGGAGCGAAATAATTCTCTAAGATAGATTTGTGCTCTGGTATCATCAGATTCAAGTGAGGGAGCAAGACATCATAAAGACTAAATTTAGGTGACATTATGAACACTTTGAGTTCCTAGTTATGCCCTTTGGGCTAATCATTGCTCCAACTACCTTCTTGTCTTGCATGAGCCATGTGTTCCGCAATTAACTGTGCAAATGTGTTTTGGTATTCGTTGATGATGTTTTTATATACAATAGGATGTGGGAGGAGCATCTTCAGCACTTGGAGGAGGTATTGTGCATCCTTGAGTAGGAGTAGTTGTACACTAAGATGTCTAAGTGTGAGTTTGCATTGAAAAAGATGTTATACCTTGGCCATGTGATTGGTGAGGACGAAGTGCGTGTACATAAGGAGGAGATCAGGGGCATTCTAGATTAGCCTACACCTAAGAACGTGATAGATCTACAAAGGTTCTTGGGTATATGTACCTACTACAAATGGTTTGTGAAAGTTTTTTCACAGCTAGAAGCACCCCTCACATATCTGATGAAGAAAGGAGCTTTTGAGTGGACAAACGTGGTATAGGAGGCCTTTGAGTTCATCAAGGGAGTGATAAGCAACTGCCTAGGGCTGGTTTTGCCTAATTTTTCACAGCCTTTTGTTTTGGATTGTGATTCATCTAGAGACGGCATTGGAGCAGTATTGATGCTGGTTAGACATCTGATAGCCCTTGAGAGCCGAAAACTTTAGGAGTGCGAGAGACTATATTTTATATATGATAAAGGAGATATTAGCCATAATGCATGCCTTAGCCAAGTTCTAGTAGTATCTAGTGGGTAATAGGTTCAAAGTGAATACTAATCATAATAGTATTTGATTTTTCCTGGAGCAAAAGGAGCTGAATGAGAGACAATAGAAGTGGGTGTTGATTTGGGGTAGCATCGAATGTGTTCTAGCGACGAAAATTGGTGAAGGGGCTAAAGCACATGAGAAATCCAAGACCCAGAAATGGTTTGGGCAGAATATAACCGATTTTGGAGATATTAAAATAATTAATATTTTTAATGGAGTTCCTAAGTCTAAACTTAGGAAAAATAAAATATTAATGGGTATTAATATAAAACTGGGTTAGAATGGTGCAAAAGTCATGGATCAAGCCAAATATAATTCTAGCCATTGATTAGAGATATAATCTCAGTCGTTGATGGACCAATGAGAAAAGTATAAGAGGAGGCTTGAGGGTCAGTTGGAGAACACACCGAGAGAGATCAAGAACTCGATTTTCTGGGGCAGGGTTTGCTGAGGAAATTGAGTGAGTGATCTGACTTGCAGCTCAGGGGAAGTGAATACATAGCAGAGAGGCAGAGTTAGCACTGGGAGGATCAGTGTAGAAGCCGAGAGAGGTTGAGACAGAGCCAGCTAGAGGCCACGCAGAGGCTGCGCAGAGCTAGAGAGGGCCAGTGTGTGAGACGTAGAGGCTCTAGAGGCTGACGCAGAGCCCCGAGTGGCTGACAGGCCAGAGATGCTGACGCAGGCCCTAGAGGTAGCGCTGGGAGATTTTCGTGGGACAGATTGGAGTTGGAGAGCTGGATAGGGTGATACAGTCCCTATCAATGTGACGCAAAGCAACAAAAGTTGTATTGTTGCTGTGGGATCGTTCATCCGGTGATTTAGCCAGAATATTTGTCTCTGACTGAGAGGTACTACTGTCGAGGGCATTCTCTATTGGGTGAGCCATTTCTGGCACCCAGGTTGTATTCTGAAAATTGCATAATAATAAAACCCTCTGAATAGCTGCACCGGTTTTTCCGCATTGGGTTTTTCCGGGGACATTAGTCCAAAAACAACGGTGTCACTTGTGTGCTTGTTTCTTTCATTTGATGATTTGTATGTGTTGATAGTATACTTGTATTTATGTTCAATATTTACATGATAAATAACTTGTTAAGTAACTGAACAAATAGAAAGAAATAAATCAGATAGTACAGGAAGAATTTCTAACGGATAGACTTAGAAATTTCAACATGGTATCAGAGCGTGGTTGCAGATCACAGGATAATTGAAGGCATTAGTGAAGTAGAGCAGTAGCAGCAGAAACAACTCTCCCGAGTGACAAAAGTTGTTCTTAGTAGTAAGCAGCAAGGAAGGGGTGATGCAAAGAGCTTGCATCATCAATTCGAGCCAGGAGGAGGATCAGTGCTGAGGCAAAGAGGAGCAGACTTGACCTATGCAGTGCCAGGTCATCTTTCTCAGTCAGGAAGGATCGACGCTGTGGCCAGGAGGTGCAAATTTTGCTGGTGTCGGGATTGCGTAGAGCCTAGAGGCTCAAACCATCAGATTGTTGAGGCATAGGATGTTGTGGGTGAGTTGTAGAGCGAAGCTAGTGGGGTACTGTGGTCAGAACAGTACCTAACAGGGCAAGACCAAGGAAGAGGGAGTTGCTACCAAGGATTTCTAGCCAAGAAATCCGGAGCAGTGGTGCAATTGCACAAACGATCGGAGTGGGGCATCTCGATATTGGCAGAGGGGTCTCCAAAAGGGAAATCGAGGCTTAGATGGAGTCAAACCGAGAACTTCCAGACAAGAAGTTGGGAGACTTAGCAAGAGTCGATCAGAGGACTTCCAGGAGGGAAGTAGAGAGACTCGAAAGAGTCGAAAGAGGAGCAGCGAAATGGCAGTGAATGGGATGAGAGTTCAGGATAGACTAGACAGAGCTTCGAACTTTGTAGTCTGGAAGGCCAGGATCTTGTCTATTCTAGACAGGTATGGCATCAAACACTTTTCCTTGAAAATGATAGCGATCCTAGTTGACCCGGCTGAAAATGAGAAGTACGAGGAGGCAATGGCTAGGGTTAAGTGCATCATTCTTGACGGGGTCAAGGATCATGGGGTACCACATATTATTGAGAAGGGTGCGGCAAATGAGATGTGGGATGTCGTGAAGAAGTTGCATCAGCATACTTCCGTGCAGAGGAAGATGCTTCTAGAAAATCAGTTGTGGTCATACCAGATGTAGAGCAGCGAGCAGATAGATATCTTCCTCGAGAGATTGACGGAGATCCAGGATCGGCTAACTTCCATAGGGGCCACGTCGGATGAGGAGATGGTGTGGACTGCACTGAACGCAGTCTCAGAGGATTGGGAGATATTCGTCTAGAGCTTACTAGGCAGGTTGAACCTTCCGGATTGGGAGGAACCGTGGGTGGATCTTCGACAAGAAGAGATTAGACAGCTAACCAAGGCTGGGAGTAGTAAGAAAGGGGTCAGAATAAAGAAAGAGGAAGAAGAAGGACCTCTCTAAGGTCAAGTGCTTCCACTGTGGAGAACTGGGTCACAATGCGATCCAGTGCCCTAGGAAGAAGAGCAAGGGAGAGGCTTCTGAGACCAAGGTAGCACCAGCGAGGGTGGAGAAAGAAGTAGAAATAGATGACGACTGTGCCATGAGTGCTCATGTGCCACTTGAGAGAAGGTGGGTAGACATCGAGCTGTAGTCAGATCGACTACAGGCGATGAGGGGCAAGATTCTCGAGGTACCCAACCTCTTGATTATACCTTGCTACAAGAGCCCCGAAGAAAAGTAATAGGACTGGCGGATGTCAATAGAGACGGATGCAGATGGAGTGACAGAGGGTGCTACAGTGCAGGAGTCTCGGGACAGCGTGAGGCAACGGTGCAAGATGCATGGAGTTGTTGCAGCAGCGTAGAAGTCAATAGAGGGAGCACTTGTCAATGACAGAGGGAGCTTCAGCATCAGGAGTGTTTCTAGCCTGATAGAGATGTTAGAGTGGGGAGGATCAGTTACTCACTTCTCAGTAACTGAATTGCAGTGTAGCAGTTAGCAATGGCAATGCTATGGGCAGCATGATGAGAGGGGATGCAGTGCAGATGCAGCAGTGGCAATGGCAGGGCCATGGGTAGCAGCACAGATGCAGAGGGAGCTGTCGTACAGATGTAGCAATGGAAGTGGCAGGGCCATGGGCAACAGTACAAGATGCAACAGTGCAAAGGATGATGGGTGGGGAGTCCTAGCATCAACATAGGGATCGATGCTGGATGATCAGGGTGATACTCAATGAGGAGTATTACTAGAGTATAGTCATTGCTAAGAGGGAGTGTTGATTTGGGGTAGCATCAGATGTGCTCTAGCCACGAAAATGGGTGGAGAGGCTAAAGCACATGAGATCTCCAAGACCCATAAATGGTTTGGGCAGAATCTAAACGGTTTGGGAGATATTAAAATAATTAATATTTTTAATGTAGTTCCTAAGTCTAAACCTAGGAAAAATAAAATATTAATGGGTGTTAATATAAAACTGGGCTAGAATGGTCCAAAAGTCATGGATCAAGCCAAATCTAATCTCAGCCATTGATTAGAGATATAATCTCGGTCGTTGATGGACCAACGATAAAAGTATAAGAGGAGGCTTAAGAGTTTGTTGGAGAACACACTGAGAGAGATCAAGAAATCGATTTTCTAGGGCAGGGTTTGTGGAGGAAATTGAGTGAGTGATCTGAGTTGCAGCTGAGGGGCAGTGAATACATAGCAGAGAGGCAAAGTTAGTACCGGGAGGATCAGCGCAGAAGCCAGGAGAGGTTGACGCAGAGGTAGCCAGAGGCCACACAGAGGTAGCCAGAGGCCATGCAGAGGCAGCCAGGAGCTGCGCAGAGCCAGAGAAGGCCAGTGTGTGAGATGCAAAGGCTCCAGAGGTTGACACAGAGCCCCGAGAGGTTGACGCTGGGCCAGATAGGTTGACGTTGGGCCAGAGAGGCTGACAGAGGCCCTAGAGGCAGCGCTGGGAGATTTTTGTGGGACAGCTTGGAGCTGGAGAGCTGGATAGGGTGACGCGGTACCTATCAGGGTGATGCAGAGCAACAAAAGATGTATTGTTGTTGTGGGATTGTTCACCCAGTGATTTAGCCAGAATATCTGTCTCCGATTGAGAGGTACTACTGCCGAGGGCATTCTCTGTTGGGTGATCCATTTCTGGCACCTAAGTTGTATTATGAAAACTGCAGAATAATAAAACCCTCTGAATAGCTGCACCAATTTTCCCACATTGGGTTTTTCCAGGGACATTAATCCAAAAACAACGGTGTCACTTGTGTGCTTGTTTCTTTCAGTTGATGATCTGTATGTGTTGATACTGTACTTGTATTTATTTTCAGTATTTACATGATAAATAACTTGTTAAGTAACTGAACAAGTAGGAAGAAATAAATCAGATAGTACAGGAAGAATTTCTAACGAATAGACTTAGAAATTCCAACAGTGGGTTAGTAATATCTACGCCTACGATTTTGAGATAAAGTATGTTAAGGGTAAGCATAATGTACTAGCAAATGCACTATTCAAGGGACCCGTGACTCTCTCTCTCTCATGAATATCACTCAGGATTAGAGGGCACAACTATTGGTGGAGTACTCCAAGAACTAGCAGGCATGTGAGATCTTGGATGGCACTTTTGGGGATGATAGACAGGGTGATGGACGAGTTGATCTATTATAAGGACAAGATCTACTTGGTGCTAGGCTCACAGTTGCGGGAGAAACCATGCATGCAACTCATGATTCACTTATTGTAGGACATCAAGGGTTCCTTAAGATGTATCGGGCTATCAAAGAATGATTCACTTAGAGAGGGATTAAGGAGGACGTCTTTAGGCATGTTTAGTGTTGGAAAATCTGGAGACTTGCATATTATAACTTATTTTTCTTAGCTTGATAATTACTTGTGATGTTATATATTCTTGTATTACTTCTTAACAAAACAAGAAGATCACAAAGAGACAGAGAAGACAAGATATAAGCTCCAAGCTAGGGCAAAACCCCTCCAAGGGGAAAACCCAGAAAATGTTTCCGTCCTTTAGAATCTTCTTAGAAAAAGAGACTTTCAAGACCCAAAGACCCAAGCCAACAAACCCTCCAAGACCCAAGTCAACCCCTAGTAAGCTATGCTTTCGAACAACTTTCAGAACTTCGATGCGGCAACCCATTTACTGCAATTTCGGCCCCATCAACTAAATTTTGGCCCTACAACTTCAGCACCCTGCAACTGCTTCAGAATTTCGACTTCTTTTAGCTGGCATCTTCACAAACCCTTGCAAGATTGAGAAAGAAAGATAACCCTTGACAAAATTCCACTTTTGCTCCTCTTCTTCGTCCTCCAGCTACTCTTCTTCACCTTCACTATTGCAGATTGAACTTTCTTTTGTGTGTCTCTAAACAAGGTCAAGCTCCCTTCTATTTATAGCCTTTCTTGAGGGTCGAATATCCCTCCCTTAGGTCGACTTTTCCTTGCTCTCGGGTTGACTTGGTCCTGGAAACATGCATGGCTTTTACATGATAAAATAAATATTTTTCTTCATTACAATGAGTCCAAATGGGACTATGACACATGACCAATAGTATTCTTTATCCTAGAAAGACCTAGAAGACTTAAAAGCACGATGAACATGTTTTTGACTCAAACTTTAGTATGAAACCCATACTCCAAAATAAAATATAATTTCTCTTTCTTTCATTTTTCTTTCTTTATAAAGAATATATAATGTCATGATTACAATTACATCATAATGATGACCAAACCTAGTTACAATTTTCAACCCTCCCTCTTAAATAGGGAGGTATTCATGGTACAAGGAATCTCAATCTTGAAACATTATCATAAGAAGAGCTGGATTGATAAGACATCTTTTGTCAAGCATCTTTATATCATAACCAACATTGTCCCTGAAGGCCTTAAACTGGACAAGCTCATCTTTAATTATGGGCATTATGCTGGGAGACTTTCTGTGAGCTGCCACACTACCTCTCAAGGTACATACCCCATCTAGATCTCCACAAGGTATGTCCTTTTAGGACCATTCTTATATTGGATTCCCAAACCCGGATCTTCAAAGAATATCGATCCTCTTTGACTTCTCTTATCTTAGATGCCCTACTTCGTCCTCAAAGAGTATCGGTCACCAAGTTCTTTCCCTAGATTCTCCAATCCATAAGAAGTTTCAATCTAGCCGCTTATCCAATCCTCCAGACTCCATTCTTTCTTTATGGCCTTCACTATGACTTACAACTGTTAGTCCTAATCTAGTGCTTGACCCATTGTTACCACTCAAACTAGCAGGGGACCTAAAGCGGATCCCTAAAGGGAAAATGCTAGGCCAAGGGAAACAAATAGAGACTTAGCCCACTGTCACCTCAGTTAAGGCTCCCTTTTATTTACAAACTTTCACCGATGGGAGGAGACCCGATATGTATGGAATCACCAATGAATGATAAGTTAATGGATATGAATGACCTAGACCATTGTCAAGAAGGTTTTGAAGAATGGGACCTGCTTGCTTTCTAAGCAAGGTACTATGTGCTTCTAGGGAAAGGAGGAGGATTTTGGGGGTTAGGTGTATGAGGATAGACTTTGAAAAGAGTTTCCCACAACGTAAATTCTTATTAAAGTTGGTATTCTGGATGGTTCTTGAAAGGTAGTCCTTTGAAGGGGTGGGACCACATGGGACCAAGTGGACCCAGTCTAGGGTATGAGGAAGATATGAAATAATCAATGATTTTCTTACCCTATACAAGGTGGGAAGGATCAAAAAAAGTATTTCACTCAATGATGTTGTTGTGACCCTGGGAAGCGCTAGCCTCAGGGATGGCAGGGAAAGTTTTGGTCCCAAAGCTAGGGATCGACTTTTCTTCCAACTCCACCATCAAAATGTCTTCAAATTTGGAGGAGGGCTAGAAGAGAGGCCAGTGCAAAAGATACTAGGAGATTGAACTTTTATAGTGGCTAACTTGCCGGGAAATTGATGCCCTAGACACTCCAATGTGGCTAGACTTGGGAGAAGGTGAAGAAAATAGGAGTTTTGGTGACTTCCCTTGGTAGATAAGTGCTTTAGCACTTGGGAGAATGGAGTCTATGTTGATTATGTGTAATATTTCTTGGTTTCCAATCAAGGAGGCCTCAAAATTACTTTACAAACCCTCTAGGTCAAGTGAAAGCAATCTTGTAGTTCTTATACTTCAAATGCACAAGAGGAATGGCTTATCAAGGTCAAATTTTACCTCTAGGAGATATCGGTCATACTACAAAGGCCAATGCATGGAGATAACATTATGATAGAGACAATCTCACAATATTAAGCAAAAAATTGCATGCAACAATTAGCCTTAAAACAACGAAAATCCCATTCAGCATGTATGACAAAAGTAATAGAGTAGAATCAAAATTTCATACTTAAAATGTTGTAGAGTATATCCAACCATTCAAAAATGACAATAACAAATCTCCAAGAGAAGATAAACCAATAACCATACATCAAAATTCATCCATAAATGCTCCAATTCATCCTCCAATAAAAAGTGTGAAGTTATCTAAAGAAGAGAGAGATCTAATCCAAAGTGACAATGAGAAATGATCTCACCTCAATTGTCTTTATACACATCTAAGGAGTTCGAATTAGCCTCCTTGGTCTACCTAAGCCCCAAAAATAAAATAATGTGCTAATAATACAACCTTTTGGTGACAAGCCCACCAAACTAGCTCACAAATGAAAAAGTAGGCCTCTCAAGAGGTCAAATAATAATCAATGCATGTCGTAGAGCCCTCTAAGAGGCCTAATGAGGTCCATGGGTGCCACAATGAAGAATAGGACCCTCAAAAGCAGTGGACAAGGGGTTGGCCCCTTGTAATAACCTATGGTGCTCCAAATGACTATGGGGGCACACAAGTGTTCTCATGGGTCTCCAAACAAATCGAAGATGTGTGTAGGTTACCCTCAAGGGCTAGGATGATGGTGTAGGTGATGCCACATCATTGTAGAGGTCCTGGATCATCTGACAAGTGGATGGTGTAGATCTGGGGCCGACTAGGCATGGTGGATCAAGTGCATCGTCCTCATCCAATAGGTGAACCAACAACAATCGATGAATGATTATGGGGATCCATGGAGTGTACTCTATTGCTATGGAGGCACAAGGATCTTAACGCTCACCCTACATGCACCAATGTGGTCCTCTGGAGGGTTAGGACTCTGTATAGGGAGACTAAAACCCAAATGGAAGCCATTTGCAATCCTGCATGAGATCCAATGCGTCCCCTAAGCGTCTAGTACAACAAGTCATTAGAGAAATCAAGTAAATGAGCTTACCCAATCATGGGCCACAAGTGGGGACTTCATAATGGCCTACCCTTCCATAATGGGCTTCGGGATGTTCCAATGTCTCCTAAACTCCCAATGGGGTTAACCAACTACCCTATTAGGTGGTTTTTGCTTCTAAAGCAGATAATATAGTCAAGGTACATCCGTCAAAAGGTGGTATCATTTGGCAGATGGGTGAATGAGGTAGGGAATGAAAGGGGGCAACCTTGGGTCACATGCTGGGGCACAAGGGTAGCTACTAAGAGGGAAGCTCATCCTTGGGTTTATAAGGTGTGGGAGGGAGAAATCATGGTACATGAGGTGGCTTAACCTTGATTTTTCCACACTTATTTATATGCCTTTTTCCTTTTTATGATTTTCTTTGATTAACTACTTGAGGCTCCAGGGGTTAGAGCAGAATGTATAAGATATAGCAGTGAATTCCCTCCTTTAAGGTGGGGCGGTTCATCGCTCACCAGGGGTTGGGACAATTTTTAGTTTTTGGTAGCATCGGAAGTGCTCTAGCCTTGAAAATTGGTGGAGAGGCTAAGGCACATGTGTTCTAAAGAACTCATAAACTGTTTGGTGAAATTCCATCTGGATTGTATTTTATTAAAATAATTAATATTTTTAATGGAGTTCCTAAGTCTAAACTTTGGGAAATTAAAATATTAATGGGTATTAATCAAAATATGGGTGAGAATGATCTAGAAGGTCGATCAAGTCATGTTTTAATCTTAGTCGTTGATTAGAGACTTAATCTCGGCCGTTGAAGACTCAACAAGAAAAGTATAAAATGGAGGCTTGGGGTTGTTTTGGAAACGCATAGAGAGATTGAGGAAATCGATTTTCTAAGGCGAGAAGTTCTCAGGAGGAAAATCGATTGGAGAGATCTTACAGCTGAGGGGCAGCGAGAATCCGGGAGAAGGAATTTCTAGAGAATACTGACAGAGAATGCGGAGAGAGATTGCAGAGAGGTAGCACAGTAGCCAGGAGAGCTGATGTAGAAAAGTTGCCTATCCCACAGAATCCAGAATTGTCGGAACAGTCGGAACTGCAGGGAGATCTGACATAGAGGCTGTATAGTAGCCAGGACAGCTGACGCAGAAAAGTTGCCTGTCACGCAGAATCCAAAATTGTCGAAACTAGCGGGAATTTTCGAAACAGCCGGGAGAGCTCACGTAGAGGGCAGAGAAGGTGACGTAGAGCGAGCACAGAAGTAGCCGGTGTTAACCAGCCTTGTGCCGGATCAGCCAGAATTCTGCCGGGTGAAGTGAGGTAAAACTCACTCAAATTTTCTGCCAGTATTTTCTTTATAAAGGATTGCTAGATGAGCATCCTAGATTTGTATTCAGATATTTCTCCTGCATAATAATAAACCCTTAGAATTGCTGCACCAGTTTTTGTTTATTTGGAGTAGCATTAGATGTGCTCTAGCCATGAAAATTGGTGGAGAGGTTAAAGCACATGAGATCTCCAAGACCCAGGAATGGTTTGGGGATATTTTGCCTGGTGAAAGAGATATTAGAATAATTAATATTTTTAATGAGTTCCTAAGTCTAAACTTCGGAAAAATAAAAATATTAATGGGTATTAATATAAAACTGGGTTAGAAGGTTCTAAATGACATGTATCAATCCAAATCTAATCTTAGCCATTGATTAGAGATGTACTCTCGGCCTTTGAAGACTCAACAGAAAAAGTATAAGAGGAGGCTTGAGGGTCAGTTGGAGATACATCAGATTGATTAGTGAATTCGATTTTCTAGAGTGGGGTTTGTTAAGAGAAATCGAACCAGTGATTAGAGTTGTAGCGAGGGGTAGTAAGTGCATAGTAGAGAGGCAGAGATAGTGCCAGAAGACTAGCACAGAGGCAGAGAGGCAGACATAGAGCCAGCAGGAGCCATGCAGAGGCCAGCAGTGACTGCGCAGAAGGCCAGAGGGCCTGCGTGAGTAACACAGAGGCTGCAAAGGTGACGCAAAGGGCCAGAAAGGCTGCGCAAAGCATCAGAGATATGGAATAGAGGGTTTCAGGCTGACGCAAAGGCTAGGAGGGTTGATGCTGAGCCTCAGAGAAGCATTGGAGAGATTTTTGTGGAGAAAACTTTCAGAATATTTGCCTCCAAAGAGAGGTATTACTGCCAAATAGATTCCTTTGTCGGGTGAGCCAGTTTGGAACCCATTTGTACTCAAGAAAATCTGCTTAATAATAAAACCCTTAGAACTATTGCACCAATTTTCCCAAGTTGGGTTTTTTTGGGGACGATTGTCCAAAAATAATGGTGTCCCTTGTGTGTTTGTCTATTTATTTCAGTTGATGATCTGTAGATGGTTGAGACTGCATTGTGTTTATTTTAGTATTTATATGGATAAATAACTTGTTCAGTAATTAAACAAGTAGGAGAAATAAACTAGATAGTGCAGGAAAATTTCTAACGGGTTAGACTTAGAAATTTCAACATGTTATCAGAGCGTTGTAGATCACAAGCGAGCTGAAGGCACCAGCTAAGTTGGAGAATTTGCAGCAGAAACAATTGTCCTGAGTGACAAAAGTTGTTCCTAAGTAGAAAGCTGCAGAGAAGGGGTGACGCAGAGGGCCTGCATCATCAATTTGAGCCAGAGAAGGGGCCAGCGTAGAAGCAGTGAGAGGCAGAAGAGGCTCACAAAGAGCCACGTCATCCTGCTCAGCCAAGTAGGAGTGACACAGTTGGCTAGCGGAGTGATTCAAGCTTTACAGGGATTGCGCAGAGCCTAGAGGCTCAGTTCTTCAGTTGCTGGGGCATAGGAAGCTGTGGGAAGATTGTGGAGTGTGAAGCTGGTGGGGTGCCATTGCTGTCGATGCAGAATTGTGCCTAACGGGATAGAACCAAGGTAGAGGGAGTCGCTACCTAGGCGGATTTCTAGCCAAGAAATCCAGATCAGTGTTGCAGGAGCAAAGGAGGTTGGAGAGGTACAATTCGACTATTGGCAGAAGGAATTCCAGGAGGGAAATCGAGACTCAGAGGGAGTCGAAGAGAGAACTTCTAGGAGGGAAGTAGAGACTCAAAGGAGTCAAAAAGAAGAGCAGAGATGGCCATGAACGGACTAAGGGATTAGGATAGGCTAGATAGGGCATCCAACTTTGTCGTCTGGAAGGCCAGGATCCTGTCTGTTCTAGATAGACATCACATCAAGGCCTTCGCCTTGAAAACCGTGGCTATCCCAGTTGACCCAACTGATAACGAAAAGTATGAGGATGCGATGGCCAAGGAAATGTGCATTATCCTTGATGGGGTCAATGATCATGTAGTTCAGGTATTGCTAAGAAGAATATGACAAAGGAAATGTGGGACACCTTGACGACATTGTATTAGGGCACTTCCGTGCAAAGGAAGATGTTATTGGAGAATCAGCCGCAGTCGTATCAGATGCAGAAGGGGGAGTAGATAGATCACTTCCTCAACGGGTTGCAGGGGATTCAGGACCAGCTGACTTCCATAGGGGCAACGCCGAATCAGGAGTTAATGGTGAGGACCGAGGACCGCTCTGAACGTAGTCACCGAGGAGTGGGACACATTCGTCTAAATATTTTTGGGCAGAGCGAATCTTCTAGATTGGGAAGAACTATGGGCAGCTCTTCGCCAAGAAGAGGGCTGACCAAGGCGGGAAGTAGTGGCAAAGGGGCTTGGGTCAAGAAAGAGGAGGAAGAGGATGCGGCTCTGAAATCTGCGAGGATGCAAGGGAAGAAGAAGAAAAAGGACCTCTCCAAGATTAAGTGCTTCAATTGTGGGGAGCTGGGCCATTATGCAACCCAGTGTCCTAAGAAGAAGAATAAGGGAGAGGCGTCTGACTCCAAGGCAACGCCGGCTAAGGTAGAGAAGGAAGTAGAGGATGATGACAATTGTGCTATGAGTGTCCATGTACCTCTAGAGAAGAGGTGGGGTGACATCGAGCTATAGTTAGGAGGACTACAAGAGATGAGGGTAGGATCCTTGAGGTATCCAAACTCTTGGATCATATCCGTCTACGGGAGCCCCGAAGTGACAGTAGCAGGATGGCAGATGTTGGTAGAAGCGAATGCAGACGGAGCGACAGAGAGTGCTAGAGTGCAGTAGTTCCTGGTTGCATAGAGAGGGTTGTAGCAGTGCGAGAGGCACAGAGGAGGTTGTAGCGGTGCAGGAAGGCATAAAGGTATTTGCAGCAGTGCAAGAGGCACAGAGTTTGTTGCAGCAGTGCAAAGGCAACACAGGGAGCACAAGATAGCAGCAGAGAGAGCTTTAGCATCAGGAGGGTTTCTAGCCTGACAAGGATGTCAATAGTTGGGTAGATTAGTTACCATCGTCTCAGTAACTGAGTTGCAGTGCAGCAATAGCAGTGGTAGTGCTACGGGAAGCACGATGCAGTATGATGATAGAGGGCTGCAGTGCAGATGCAGTGTTGGGAGGAAGAACCAACAGCAACATAGATGCAGAGGGAGCTGCCATACAGATGTAGAAGTGCCAGTGGTAGAGCCATGGGAAGTTGTACAGGACGCAAAAGTACAAAGGATGTTGGGAAGCAAGGTCAAACATCAGCACAAGTACTTGTGCTGGATGATCAGGGTGATGCTCAGTGGTGGAGTATTACTAGAGCACATTCCTCGCTAAGAGGGAGTGTTGATTTGTGGTAGCATCGGATTTGATCTAGCCATGAAAATTGGTGTAGAGGCTAAAGCAAATGATATCTCCAAGACCTAGAAATGGTTTGGGGAAATTCTGCCCGGTGAAGGAGATATTAAAATAATTAATATTTTTAATGGGTTCCTAAGTCCAAACTTAGGAAATTAAAAATATTAATGGGTATTAATATAAAAATGGGTTAGAAGGTTCTAAATGACATGGATCAAGCCAAATCTAATCTTAGCTATTAGTTAGAGATGTAATCTCGGTCGTTGAAGACTCGACAGAAAAAGTATAAGAGGAAGCTTGAGGGTCAGTTGGAGATACACCAGATTGGTCAATTAGTTCGATTTTCTAGAGCGGGGTTTGCTAAGAGAAATCGAACCAGTGATCAGAGTTGCAGCGAGGGGCAGTGAGTGCATAGCAAAGAAGCAGAGATAGTGCCAGAAGACCAGCGCAGAGGCAGACGCAGAGCCAGTAGAAGCCACGCAGAGGCCAACAGTGACTACGCAGAAGGCCAGAGGGCTTGCATGAGTGATGTAGAGGCTGTAAAGGTGACGTAGAGGGCTAGAAAGGCTATGCAGAGCATCAGAGGGCTGATGCAGAGGGTTTCAGGCTGATGCAGAGGCCAGGAGGGTTGACGCAGAGCCTTAGAGAAGTGTTGGAAAGAGTTTCGTGGAGCAGACTTTCAAAATAACTGCTTCCGAAGAGAGGTATTACTGCCAGATAGATTTCTTTGTCGGGTGAGCCAGTTTGGTACCCAGTTGCACTCAAGAAAATCTGCTTAATAATAAAACACTTAGAATTGCTGCACTGATTTCCCAAGTTGGGTTTTTCTGGGGACGATTGTCCAAAAATAACGGTGTCCCTTGTGTGTTTGTCTATTTTTTTCAGTTCATGATCTGTAGATGGTTGAGACTGCATTGTGTTTATATCGATATTTATATGGATAAATAACTTGTTCAGTAATTAAACCAGTAGGTGAAATAAACCAAATAGTGCAGGAAAATTTCTAACAGCTTAGGCTTAGAAATTTCAACAGTTTTCCCGCATTGGGTTTTTCTGGGGACTATTGTGTCCAAAAATAAGTGTTTCCTATGTATCTTGTTCTTTGCTCTCTTTCCTATTTCATGAGATCAAATATTTAATTAGTGTAGTTTGCAGAAGTTATTTGCTTCAATATTCAGAAGAATAACTTGATGAATGTAATTTAAAATCAAGTAGGTGAAGTAGATTAAGATTTGTTGTAGAAGGGTTCCTTCAAAGTGTAGGAATTTTCACATGGTATCAGAGCATTGATTTTCAAACAAGAAGAGCAGATCCAGTGTTGAGCAGCTGAGCAATGCTAAGCAGTGACTAGAGGAGTTAGTTCGACAGTTGGGTGAAATGGAATCGCATGGGCTCAGGGATCAGGATAGGTTGGACAAAGCCTCCAACTATGTCACATGGAAGACCAGAATCTTAACTGTTCTAGAGGAATATGATCTCGAGGCCTACCTCAAGAGTACTGTGGTTGATCCCGCTGACAATGATCAAAGGAAGAAGTACAAGGCTGAGCAAGGGAAGGCGAAGAGGCTCATTCGTGATGGAGTTTGAGATCATGTAGTCTCACACTTGAAGGGCAAGGATACAGTCCGAGAGATGTGGGAAGCCTTGTCTTCACTGTATGAAGGCTCTTCTGAATAGCAGAATATGTATTTAGAGCAGAAGTTGCAGCGAACTTTGATGCAGAAAGGACAAGGGGTGAACCTCTATCTTCAACCTCTTCAGGACACTAGAGACTGGCTTGGTGCAATGTAGTCCACTCCTCAGTCAACCGCGAGGGTGAGGATAGCCCTGAATGGAGTTTTAGATGAGTCTCGGGAAAAACTACCTTCATAGGAGGAGATGTGGGCAACTCTTCAACATGAGGAGTTAAGAAGGGACCTAGTGAAGGTCAACCTCAATGGCAATAGTGGGAGAGGCACAAAGACGAAGGAGGAGGAGGAGAATGCAACTCTGGCATCGAAGGGACAACAGAAGCCAAAGAAAAAGAGGGAAATTTCACTCTAGCATCAAAGGGGCAGCAGAAGCCGAAGCGAAAGAGGGACATTTCGAAGGTGAAATGTTTTAGTTGTGGCGAGATGGGCCACTATGCATCCCAATGTCCTTTGAAGAAAAAGGACAAGGATGAGAAACATGATCCTAAGGCTACTTCAGCAAAGATTGATGAGGATGAGTTTTCCATGAGTGCCCACACATATCCAGGCAGGAGATGGGGCGATATTGAACTATAGTCGGGAGGACTACATGTGGGCAAGATCCTTGAGGAGTCCACCTCCTAGATCAATACCTTGCTACGAGAGCCAAAGATTTAGCAGTAGCGAGATGGAGTTAGTTTCAGATGATGCAGTGGATTGTTTGGAGGACAGATGCAGTAGCTTGGAACCAGAGACTGATCAACACAGAGAAAGGTTGGCAGCAGTGCAGTTGGCACAGTGTAGGAGTTAGCAACAGCACAGAAGATTCAAAGGGTCAGAATCAACAGTAGTCAGATTCCGACATTCATTGTATTATGTTGAACACAGTGAAGTTCAACTAATTTTGGATGTTTTTCAGTTGCTTCTCTCAGCAACTGAGTTGCAGTATGGATGCAGTGTTAGCAGTGGCAGTGCTAGCAGCATAGCAGATGCAATGTTTTAGAGGGAGTTGTAGTACAGATGCAATAGTGGCAGTGGCAGTGTCATGGGTAGTAGTACAGTAGGAACAACAACACAGTGTTGGTGGCGGCATCAATGCAGAAAGGAGGTGCTTCAGAAATAGAGCAACATGAAGGTAGACATTGTTACCAGAGCACTTTCCTTGCTAAGATGGAGTGTTACTTTTTGGTAGCATCGAAAATGCTCTTGCCTTGAAAATTGGTGGAGATGATAAGGCACATGAGTTCTAAAGAACCCAGAAACCGTTTGATGAAATTCCACCCGGATTGTATTTTATTAAAATAATTAATGTTTTTAATGGAGTTCCTAAGTCTAAACTTAGGGAAACTAAAATATTAATGGGTATTAATCAAAATATGGGTGAGAATGATCTAGAAGGTGGATCAAGTCATGTTTTAATCTTGGCCATTGGTTAGAGACTTAATCTTGGTCATTGAAGACTCAACAAGAAAAGTATAAAATGGAGGCTTGGGGTTGATTTGGAAACACACAGAGAGATTGAGGAAATCGATTTTGTGAGGTGAGAAGTTCTCAGAAGGAAAATCGATTGGGGAGATCTTGTAGCTGAAAGGCAGTGAGAATCTGGGAGAAGGAATTTGTAGAGAATACTGACAAAGAATGCGGAGAGAGCTTGCAGAGAGGTAGCGCGGTAGCCGGCGGAGCAGATGCAGAAAAGTTGTCTGTTACGCAAAATCCAGAACTGTCGGAACAACTCGGAACCTGCTGAGAACTGCTAGAACAATCGGGAGAGCTGACATAGAGGCAGCGCAATAGCCGGGATGTTGAAATTTCTAAGTCTAACCTATTAGAAATTTTCCTGCACTATCTGGTTTATTTCTCCTACTTGTTTAATTGCTAAACAAGTTATTTAACCATATAAATACTGAAATAAGCACAATGCGGTCTCAACCATCTACAAATCATCAAATGAAAGAAATAGACAAACACACAAGGGACACTGTTATTTTTGAACAATCGTCCCCGGAAAAACCCAACTTAGGAAAACTGGTGCAGCAGTTCTGAGGGTTTTATTATTAAGCAACTTTTCTCAGTACAACTGGGTGCCAAACTGGCTCACCCTACAGAGAAATCAACCTGGTTGTAATACCTCTCTTCGAAAGCAAATATTTGGAAAGTCTCCTCCACGAAACTCTCTCCAACACCTCTCTAAGGCTCAGCGTTAGCCCTCCTGGCCTCTGTGTCAACTCTCTCAGGCTCTGCGCAGCTTCTCTGACCCTCTGCGTCACTTCGGTAGCCTCTACTTCACTCATGCAGGCCCTCTGGCCCTCTGCGTAGTCACTATTGGCCTCTGCATGGCTTCTTCTAGCTCTGCGTTTGCTTCTATGCCTTTGCGCTAGTCTTCTGACACTATCTCTGCCTCTCTGCTGTCCACTCACTGCCCTTAGTTGCAACTCTGATCACTGGTTCGATTTCTCTTAGCAAACTCCGCTCTAGAAAATCAAACTGACTAATCACTCTGGTTTATCTCCAACTAGCCCTCAAGATCCTCTTATACTTTTTCTGTTGAGTCTTCAACAGCCGAGATTACATCTCTAACCAACAGCTAAGATTAGATTTGGCTTGATCCATGTCATTTAGAACCTTCTAACTATTGAAACTAGCAACAAGAAATGAGAAAAATAGAATCCAGAAATTCCAATTTTAATTTGTCCTTGAATTAAATTGTGAATTAAAATCGAATTTAGTCTTAACAGCTACTTGGAAATAATTAATTAAGTTATTTTGACTTAATTAGTTGGAGAAATTCAAGTTAGAAGTCTTTTGAAGTCATGCAAGAGTTACCCCTTAAATTAAGGAGATAAGCGTTAAATTAAGGAGATAAGATTGAGTTATTTTGAGTTGTAATTAGTTAACTCAGTTTACTGAGTTAAGTCCAGTTAAATTAGTTCCCAAACTATTTGAAGTTATTAGAGTTGATGCATGCATGCACACAACAGGTACTCCAGATAACTGAGATTCCCCCAAGTAACTCATGCATGTCTATTCTGAGAAAGACCCAGTTGAGCTAAATGTCAAGGACAATGTACTATCAGTTGCATGTGTTTTCCTATAAAGAAAACTCATGCATGCAATCAATGTAAGGTTCCTTGAGGATTGCACAGTTTTGGAGGATTAGTGTTCCACTTGGTTGAGAGTTTTCCACTTGGTAACAGGAGGATCACCCAGGAGAAACAACGCAAGGAAATAGGAGCTTGGAGGGCAGAGAGGAAGGCTTGTGAGATGCCAGGATTGCCTGTGAGCATCTGTAAGGATTGTACCGAGAACTGGATAGCTGTGAGAGCTAAGGCTTTGTATAATCTCTATGTATTTCCACCTTGTATGATAATACAGATAGTGGGGTTTTTAGCTGAGGCTTTCCCCGAAGTATTTTCATGTGTATTGTGCATTGATTCTTCTTCTTCTGGTTATATGTGTTCAACTCGATCTTGCTCAATTTTAAGCTTCTGCAAACTTTGATAGTAGAAGTAGGTTATAGTATTTTGCTTTAGTTATATTGCATTATGGGGTTAATCTACAATTAGATTTCCTACATGGTCTTAGAGCGAGATTTGTACAGAATTTGCAGAATTTATACATGGTATCAGAGCCAAGTTTATCAGAGCTATGAACAGTATACAGAGAAGATAATTCGAAGTTTGAAGTTCGGGGTTGCAAGTGCAAATCGAATTCTTATCATACTTCAAGGCTGCTAATGGCATTCTATGGCTTGAGACTCGAGTATGCCTTGGAAGGTAGCTCAAATTACATAGCATGGAAAGATAGAATGGAGGATGTATTTGAAGACAATGGCTTGAAGTATTTCATTGATCAAGAAATCCCAAAGCCAGCTTCAACTAATGCACAAGAGTTGGCTGAGTGGAAGAAGTATGTGGCGAAGGCGAGACAGATCATCCTTGAGGGAGTTCGAGACCATATTGTCTTGAGTCTCCATGGGAAGGATACTCCATTTTCAATGTGGAAGACATTGAAGGACCTCTACCAGAATAGTAGCGACGAAAGGAAATTGGTGCTCAAGGATAAGCTTCGAAGAATCAAGATGGAGAAGGACGATACTATTTCCACATATCTGAACAAGCTCACCACCTACAGAGATGAGCTTGCTAGTGTGGGAATAACTACTGCTGATGATGATATGGTGAGCCTCGCTCTTCTTGGCCTTCCAAAGAGTTGGAATAGCTACCAGGACTCTGTGAATGGAACGGAGAAACTGCCGGATTAGGAACGACTATGGTCAGATCTTATGCAGGAGGATATTAGGAGCAACACACGAGATGGTTCTTCATCAAAGAATGATGATGAAGAAAATTTGGCCTTAGCGAGTAAGGCAAGGAAAGGAAAGGGGAAGGCTTCCCATTCCAAATCGAATTCTTCTCATGGAAGGAAGAAGGGTGACAAGTCTAAAGTGAGATGCTTTAATTGTCACGAGATGGGATATTATGCGACTAATTGCCCATTGAAGAAGTCCAAGAAGGGATCCTATGAAGGATTAGAAGGTGAGGCATTAGCCTCTTAGTTCGAATGGACTTTACCCTCATCGCATGCATGGTGTCATCGATGATGGGTTGTGTCTAGTATATTGACAGTGGAGCCTTATTCCACATGACCGGTGATAAAATTTTATTCAGTGCCTTGGAGGAGAAAGACCTCAAGATGCGCATAGAGATGGGTGACAACGAAAGGTAGTGTTTCAGGAGTGGGCACAGTTGCTTTTCAGAGGGAGCATGGAGCTCCTATCACCTTGACAGATGTGAAGTATGTGCCTAGACTGAAGAAGAACTTGGTATCGGTCACGATGTTGGAGGACAAAGGCTATGATGTTGTCTTTAGTAAGGGAAAGGTTTTCCTTAGACACATCACCATGAGACAGGTGAAACAAATTGGTTCACAAGTTAAGAACCTATATGCTCTTGAGGTTCAAGATGCATGCAAAGTCTTGAGGAGCAAGGCAAATGTTAGAGACTTGGTGGTTGAGAGGGAGAGTAAATTACCTCTCAACATGCAGCCCCAGAAGAAGTCTTAGACAATTGTGGAGAATCCACAATTGGAGAAGCAGAGAGGAGACTGAGTGAAGAGATCCACTCATGCAGATACCTCCATTAAGGGGAAATTTAGATCCAAGTAAGCAGAGGGATCACATGCAGCCATACCTCCAAGTGTGAGGTGGGGCGATGTGAAGTGATAGTCCCAAGAAGGCTGAAATTGGGCAGGGTCCATTGAGAGGTTTTATCTCATGGATCATACCCTGCTACGGGAGCCCAAAGTACAAAGTAGCAGGAGGAATCAGTGGGATTGATGCAGTCAAAGATCAAAGTGGCAGAGGTTAAAGCAATCAAATACTGAAGAGTGCAGAGAAGGATTGACAACAGTGCAGAAAGGCAGAGTCAGGAGAAGCGCAAAGTTTTCAGTTGACAAAGGCAATAGCAGTCAGAGACCTTGATGACAGATGCATCATACTGATTCAGGTTGGATGTTTTTTCTGTTTCTGGAGTTGCTAGAGCAACAACACTAGAGAGAAGTGTTGCATGCATAACATTCCAAAGGTTCATGATCGGGGTCGAGTTGAATTCCTTTCTTGTTGAGAGGGAGTGTTGAAAATAACAACAAGAAATGATAAAAATAGAATCTAGAAATTCCAATTTTAATTTTGTCCTTTAATTAAATTGTGAATTAAAATCGAATTTAGTCTTAACAGCTACTTGGAAATAATTAATTAAGTTATTTTTACTTAATTAGTTGGAGAAATTCAAGTTAGAAGTCTTTCTGAAGTCATGCAAGAGTTATCCCATAAATTAAGGAGATAAGTGTTAAATTAAGGAGATAAGATTGAGTTATATTTGAGTTGTAATTAGTTAACTCAGTTTACTGAGTTAAGTCCAGTTAATTAGTTTCAAACTGTTTGAGGAGCTAATAGAGAGTTATCAGTCGGTTGATGCATGCATACACTCAACTAGTGTACTCCAGATAATTGAAGATTCCCTCATCAGTAACTCATGCATGCCTATTCTAAGAAAGGCCCAGTTGAGCTAAATGTCAAGGACAGTGTACTATCAGTTTCATGTGTTTTCCTATAAAGAAAACTCATACATGCAATCAAGCTAAGGTTCCTTGAGGATTGTGCAGTTTTGGAGTATCAGTGTTCCACTTGGTTGAGAGTTTTCCACTTGGTAACAAGAGGATCACCTAGGAGAAACAACACAAGGAAATAGGAGCTTAGAGGGCAGAGAGGAAGGCTTGTGAGAAGCCTCGATTGCCTGTGAGCATCTGTGAGGATTTTACTAAGAGCTGGATAGTTGTGAGAGCTAAGGCTTTGTATAATCTCTATGTATTTCCACCTTGTATGATAATACAGATAGTGGGGTTTTTAGCTGAGGCTTTCCCTGAAGTATTTTCATGTGTATTGTGCATTGATTCTTCTTCTTCTGGTTATATGTGTTCAACTCAATCTTGCTCAATTTTAAGCTTCTGCAAACTTTGATAGTAGAAGTAGGTTATAGTATTTTGCTTTGGTTATATTGCGTTATCGGGTTAATCTACAGTCAGATTTTGTACATGGTCTTAGAGCCAAATTTGTAGAGAATTTGCAGAATTTATACATGGTATCAGAGCCAAGTTTATCGGAGCTGTGAATAGTATATGGAGAAGAGAATTCGAAGTTTGAAGTTCAGGGTTGTAGGTGCAAATCAAATTCTTATCAAACTTCAAGGTTGGCTAATGGCGTTCTATGGCTTGAGACTCGAGTATGCCTTGGAATGTAGCTTGAATTACATAGCATGGAAAGATATAATGGAGGTTGTATTAGAAGACAATGGCTTCAAAGGATTTGATTGATCAAGAAATCCCAAAGCCAGCTTCAACTAATGCACAAGAGTTGGCTGAGTGGAAGAAGTGTGTGGCGAAGGCGAGACGGATCATCCTTGAGGGAGTTCAAGACCATATTGTCTTGAGTCTCCATGGGGAGGATACTCCATTTTCAATGTGGAAGACATAGAAGGACCTCTACCAGAACAGTAGCGACCAGAGGAAATTGGCGCTCAAGGATAAGCTTCAAATAATCAAGATGGAGAAGGGCAATACTATTTCCACATATCTGAACAAGCTCACCACCTGTAGGGATGAGCTTGTTAGTGTGGGAATAAATACTGCCGATGATGATATGGTGAGCCTCGCTCTCCTTGGCCTTCCAAAGAGTTGGAATAGCTACCATGACTTTTTGAATGGAAGGGAGAAACTGCCGGATGATGATGACTATGGTCGGATCTTATGAATGAGGAGATCAGGAGGAGCACATGAGATGGTTCTTCATCAAAGAATTATGATGAAGAAAATCTGGCCTTAGCGAGTAAGGCAAGGAAAGGGAGGAGGAATGCTTCCCATTCCAAATCAAATTCTTCTCATGGAGGGAAGAAGGGTGACAAGTCTAAAGTGAGATGCTTTAATTGTCACGAGATTTGACATTATGCGACTAATTTCCCATCAAAGAAGTCCAAGAAGGGATCCTCGGAAGGATCGGAAGGTGAGGCATTAGAATTCGAAATGGACTTTACCCTCATCGCATGCATGGTGTCATCGATGATGGTTTGTTTCTGGTATATTGGCAGTGGAGCCTCATTCCACATGACCGACGATAAAAGTTTATTCAGTGCCTTGAAGGAGAAAGACCTCAAGATGCACATAGAGATGGTTGACGACGAAAGGTATAGTGTTTCAGGAGTGGGCACGGTTTCTTTTCAGAGGGAGCATGGAGCTCCTATCACCTTGACAGATGTGAAGTATGTGTCTGGACTGAAGAAGAACTTGGTATCAGTCGCGATGTTGGAGGACAAAGGCTACAATGTTGTCTTTAGTAAGGGAAAGGTTTTCCTTAGACACATCACCACGAGACAGGTGAAACAGATTGGTTCCCAAGTTAAGAACCTATATGCTCTTGAGGTTCAAGAGACATGCAATGTCTTGAGGAGAAAGGCAAATGTTAGAGACTTGGTGGTTGAGAGGGAAAGTAAATTACCTCTCAACATGCAGCCCCAGAAGAAGTCTCAAAAAATTGTGGAGGAGCCACAATTGGAGAAGCAGAGAGGAGATTGAGTGAAGAGATCAACTCATGTAAATACCTCCATTAAGGGGGAATTTAGATCCAAGTGGGTGGAGGGATCACATGCAGCCATACCTCCAGGTGTGAGGTAGGGCGATGTGAAGTGATAGTCCCAAGAAGGTTGAAATTGGGCAAGGTCCATTGAGAGGTTTTATCTCATGCATCATACCCTGCTACGGGAGCCCAAAGTACAAAGTAGTGGGAGGAATCAGTGGGATTGATGCAGTCAGAGATCAAAGTGACAGAGGCTAGAGCAGTCAGATACTGAAGAGCGCAAAGAGGGATTGAAAACAATGCAAAAAGGCAGAGACAATAGAAGCGCAAAGTTTTTAGTTGACAGAGGGAATAACAGTCAGAGACCTCGATGATAGATGCATCATACTGATTCAGGTTGGACTTTTTTTTTTTGTTTCTGGAGTTGCTAGAGCAACAACACTAGAGAGAAGTCTTGCATGCATAACATTCCAAAGGTTCATGATCAAGATCGAGTTGAATTTCTTTTTTGTTGAAAGGGAGTGTTGAAAATAACAACAAGAAATGATAAAAATAGAATCCAGGAATTCCAATTTTAATTTATCCTTGAATTAAATTGTGAACTAAAATTGAATTTAGTCTTAACAGCTACTTGGAAATAATTAATTAAGTTATTTTGACTTAATTAGTTGGAGAAATTCAAGTTAGAAGTCTTTCTGAAATCATGCAAGAGTTATCCCTTAAATTAAGGAGATAAGATTGAGTTATATTTGAGTTGTAATTAGTTAACTCAGTTTACTGAGTTAAGTCCAGTTAAATTAGTTCCAAACTGTTTGAAGAACTAATAGAGAGTTATTAGTCAGTTGATGCATGCACTCAACTAGTGTACTCCAGAAAACTAAAGATTCCCTCATCAGTAACTCATGCATGTCTATCAGTTGAGCTAAATTTCAAGGACAGTGTACTATCAGTTGCATGTGTTTACCTATAAAGAAAACTCATGCATGCAGTCAAGGTAAGGTTCCTTGAGGATTGCACAATTTTGGAGGATCAGTGTTCCACTTGGTTGAGAGTTTTCCACTTGGTAACAGGAGGATCACCCAAGAGAAACAACACAAGGAAATAGGAGCTTGGACGGCAGAGAGGAAGGCTTATGAGAAGCCAAGATTGCCGATGAGCATCTGTGAGGATTGTACTGAGAGCTGGATAGCTGTGAGAGCTAAGACTTTGTATAATCTCTATGCATTTCTACCTTGTATGATAATACAGATAGTGACGTTTTTAGCTGAAGCTTTCCCCGAAGTATTTTCATGTGTATTGTACATTGATTCTTCATCTTCTGGTTATATGTGTTCAGCTCAATCTTGCTCAATTTTAAGCTTCCACAAACTTTGATAGTAGAAGTAGGTTATAGTATTTTGCTTTGGTTATATTGCATTATCGGGTTAATCTACAGTCAGATTTTCATGGTCTTAGAGCGAGATTTTTAGAGAATTTGCAAAATTTCTACACTAACCCAGTTTTATATTAATACCCATTAATATTTTTATTTTCCAAGGTTTAGACTTAGGAACCCATTAAAAATATTAATTATTTTAATATCTCCTTCACCGGGCTGAATTTCCCCAAACCATTTCTGGGTCTTGGAGATATCATGTGCTATAGCCTCTCCACCAATTTTCATGGCTAGAGCACATATGATGCTACCCAAAATAAACACTCCCTCTTAGCAAAGAATGTGCTCTAGTAATACTCCACCACTGAGCATCACCCTGATCATCCGGCACCGGTACCTGTGTTGATGCTTGGCCTTGCTGCCCAACATCCTATGCACTGTTGCATCTTGTACTGCTGCCCATGGCTCTACCACTTCCACTGCTACATCTGTATGACAACTCCTCTGCATCCTTGCTGCTACTGGTCGTTCCTCCCAACATTGCATCTGGACTACAATCCTCTCTCATAATGCTGCATCGTGCTTCCCATAGCACTACCACTGCTACTGCTGCACTGCAACTCAGTTACTAAGACGATGATAACTGATTTACCCAAATACTGACATCCTTGTCAGGCTAGAAACGCTCCTGATGCTGAATCTCTCTCAACTGCTATCCTGTGCTCCCTCTACTGCCTCTCCACTGTTGCAAAAACTTTGTGCCTCTCGCACTACTGCAAACACCTTTGTGCCTTCCTGCACTGCTGCAACCTCCTTTGTGCCTCTCACACTGTTGCAATCCTCTCTTCCCTACCAGGGACTACTGCACTCTAGCACTCTCTGCCGCTCCATCCGCATCTGCTTCTATCGACATCTGCCATCCTGCTACTATCACGTCGAGGCTCTCATAGTCGGATATGATCCAAGAGTTTGGGTACCTCAAGAATCCTGCCCCTCATCTCCTGTAGTCTTCCTGACTACAACTCGATGTCACCCCACCTCTTCACTAGAGGTACATAAGCACTCATGGCACAATCATCATCATCCTCTACCTCCTTTTCCGCCTTAGCTGGTGCTGCCTTGGAGTCAGACGGCTCTCCCTTATTCTTCTCCCTAGGACACTAGGTTGCATCATGACCCAGTTCACCACAGTTCAAGCACTTAATCTTGGAGAGGTTCTTTTTCTTCCTCTTCCCTTGTTCCCTACAGATGCCAGAGCCGCATCCTCTTGCTCCTCTATCTTGACTCGGGCTCCTTTGCCACTACTTCCCGCTTTGGTCAGTCGTTTGATCTCTTCTTGGCGAAGAGCTGCCCACAGTTCTTCCCAATTTGGAAGACTCGCTCTACCCAAAATGCTTTGGACGAATGTCTCCCAATCCTCGAAGACTGCGTTCAGGGTGGTCTCACCATTAACTCTTTATCTGGCATGGCCCCTATGGAAGTCAGGTGGTCCCGAATCTCCTGCAACCTGCTGAGGAAGTGATCTACTTGCTCCCCCTTTTGCATCTGATATGACTGCAACTAATTCTCCAGTAGCATTTTTCCTCTGCATGGAAGTGCCCTGATATAATGTCGTCAAGGTGTCCCACATCTCCTTTGCGGTATTCTTCTTGGCAATATGTTGAACTACATGATCCTTGAGCCCATCAAGGATTATGCACTTTTCCTTGGCCATCACATCCTCGTACTTTTCGTTATCAGTTGGGCCGACTGGGATAGCCACGGTTCTCAAGGCGAAGGCCTTGATGCATATCTATCTAGAACAGATAGGATCGTGGCCTTCCAGATGAGAAAGTTGAATGCCCCGTCTAGCTTGTCTTGATCCCTCAGTCTGTTCATTGCCATCTCTGCTCTTCTTTTCGACTCCTTTGAGTCTCTACTTCCCTCCTAGAAGTTCTCTCTTCGACTCCCTCTGAGTCTCTACTTCCCTTTGGGAAGTTCTTTTCTAGACTCCCTCTGAGTCTCAATTTCACTCCTAGAAATCCTTCTGCCCACCGTCGAATCGTACCTCTCCGATATCCTTTACTCCTGCAACACTGATCTGGATTTCTTGGCTAGAAATCCACCTAGGTAGTGACTCCATTCTACCTTGGTTTTGTCCCGTTAGGTACTGTTCTGCCTCGACAGCAACAACACCCCACCAGCTTCACACTCCACAATCTGCCCACAGCTTCTTATGCCCCAGCAACTGAAGAACTGAGCCTCTAGGCTCATTACAATCCCGTCAGTGGCTAAATCACTCCACTAGCCAAATGCGTCACTCCTACTTGGCTGAGCAAGATGACGTGGCTCTTTGTGAGCCTCTTCTACCTCTCACTGCTTTTGCACTGGCCCCTTCTCTAGCTAGAACTGATGACGCAGGCCCTCTGCATCAACCCTTCTCTGCTACTTTCTGCCTAGGAACAACTTTTGTCACTTGGGACAGTTGTTTCTGTTGCAAATTCTTCAATTCAGCTGGTGCCTTCAACTCTCCTGTTATTTGTAATGCTCTGATACCATGTTGAAATTTCTAAGTCTAACCCGTTAGAAATTTTTTTGCACTATCTGGTTTATTTCTCCTACTTGTTTAATTACTGAACAAGTTATTTAACCATAAAAATACTAAAATAAATACAATGCAATCTCAACCATCTACAGATCATCAACTGAAAGAAATAGACAAACACACAAGGGAAACCGTTACTTTTGGACAATCGTCCCTTGAAAAACCCAACTTGGGAAAACCGGCGCAGTAGTTCTAAGGGTTTTATTATTAAGTAGCTTTTCTGAGTACAACTCGGTGCCAAACTGGCTCACCCTACAGAGAAATCAACCTGGCAGTAATAGCTCTCTTTGGAAGCAGATATTCGGAAAGTCTGCTCCATGAAACTCTTTCCAGCACCTCTCTAAGGCTCAGCATCAGCCCTCCTGGCCTCTATGTCAGCCTGAAACCCTTTGCTTCAGCCCTTTGAGGCTCTGTGCAGTCTCTCTGGCCTCTACGCTACTTCTGTAGCCTCTGTGTCACTCACGCAGGCCCTCTGGCCCTCTGCACAATCACTATTGGCCTCTGTGTGGCTTCTTCTGGCTTTGTGTCTGGCTCTCTGCGTCTGCGCTGGTCTTCCGGCATTATCTCTGCCTCTCTGCTATGCACTCATTTCCCCTTGCTACAACTCTTATCACTGGTTCGATTTCTCTTAGCAAACCCCGCTCTAGAAAATCGAACTGACTGATCACTTTGGTGTATCTCTAACTGACCCTCATGCCTCCTCTTATACTTTTTTTATTGAGTCTTCAACGACCAAGATTACATCTCTAATCAACGGCTAAGATTAGATTTGGCTTGATCCATGTCATTTAGAACCTTCTAACCCAATTTTATATTAATACCCATTAATATTTTTATTTTCGTAAGTTTAGACTTAGGAATCCGTTAATAATATTAATTATTTTAATATCTCCTTCACTGGGCAGAATTTCCCCAAATCATTTCTAGTTCTTGGAGATCTCATGTGCTTTAGCCTCTCCAAGAATTTTTATGGCTAGAGCACATCCGATGCTACCCCAAATCAAGACGGGAGAGCTGATGCAGAAAAGCTCCCTGTCACGCAGAATCCAGAACTGTCAAAACTGTCAGGAACTGCCGGAATAGCCGAGATAGTTGACGCAGAGGGCAGAGAAGGTGACCCAGGACTGACGCAGAGCCAATGTAGAAGTAGCCGAGGCTAGCCAGCCTTGTGCCGGATCAATCGAAATTCAGCCAGGTGAAGTGAGGTAAAACTTACACAGATTTTTTGCTAGTATTTTCTCTGTAAAGGATTGCTAGATGAGCACCCTAGATTTGTTTCAGATATTTCTCCTGCAGATAATAAACCCTCATAACTGTTGCACCAGTTTTCCCGCATTAGGTTTTTCCGGGGAATATTATGTCCAAAAATGTGTGTCCTATGTATCTTGTTCTTTGCTCTATTTTCTATTTCATGAGATCAAATATTTAATTAGTGTAGGCTACAGAAGTAACTTTCTTCAGTATTCAGAAGAATAACTTGATGAATGTAATTTAAAAAAGATTCAGATTTGCTGCAGAAGGGGTTCCTTCAGAGTATAGGAATTTTCACAACAATCATGGGTTCCTATATGATGAAGAGGCTCATAGAACTTGTTGGAACGAGGGTGATGGCCATGATGATAGGGTAGAGCTCATGTATTGGCTTTTTCCCACTTGCTAAATGTTTTCGTCCCGACCATATTTTTCATTTTGTGGTTCTTTTTTCTGTTGAATATGTTCATATATGCTTTTAACTTTCTTTTTAGTTGCATCAACCTCCAAGCTTCATTTCAGGCCATGACCCAAGGTGTGGGCAAGGGGAAGGGGTGAGATGACCCTATGTGGACCCGACATAGGAATGTGGACCCAGGTGGGAGAAACAATGGATGGTGTAATAACGAATGGACAAGGGGGTAATATGAGTGGATAAGAGAGTAGGACCACACAATCAAAGTCGGGGTTTCCCGTGAAATACCATCCCTGGAACCAAATGGTCAGTAAAAGAGAAACCACAGGACAAGAATGCAAGGCTAATGCCTAAAAGGGGTCTAGGGGACAGAAGCACAGACCTAGCCCATTCTTTCTACCCAATCTCCCCCATTAATCCATGCCCATAAGTGTCCATGATAAGAAAACTACAAAACTCAATTTCAAAATGACAAGGCATACCTTTAGCTTTGGGAGACCCACCTTCAAACATATGATCATGGCAGATACGAAGGGACCACATGGTTGGCTTAGGTGGCATAGAAATGACACAATAAGCTAGCTAATGGTTGTTGGTTACCAACTGAGGACCATCTTGAAGAAAAAAATTTCTCCTAAGGATATTGACCACAAAATGGTAGGTAACATTTGGCTTCAACTCGGATGTGATCTCTCAAAGAAATGGGCGAAGCTACTCGAACGGGAGGTCACGATAACTCCAAAAATCTCTTGGTTATCGTAGACCTGTCACCTACAAAAATAATAGATGTAAAAACACGGGGCAACATGCTTTCGATGCATCTCATGATCGCACATGCTAATATGTTAGGCCATAAAATCAACAGAAAATAAAATATGCATCTATCTACCATGAGAAATATCATATGATGTTAGTTCTAATGAGAAAATGAACATGCAATGCATCCTACCCTAACATGCAAATAGTAAGGCTAATACTAAGTATACTCTTAAAGCCAGTGCAACCAACATATCATAACGTCGATGTACATATACCTGTCATTATGATTACTCATGTAGCAACACCCAAATCGAATGTGGACATAGTCACATGGCGGATGAAGCGGGTGGGAGGTGCAAAAACATGATCTCCATTCGAGGTAGAGGGAGGTCCTAGGAGAAATGAAACTGGTCATTCTAGAGGTCCAGGGCTCTCCTTCTAGGTAAAAAATGGAGGAATGAATGATCACTCTCAAGAACTCCTCATCACAATCACTGCTTGTAATATCATGCTTTGAGGAAGTCACATGGTTGTGTTTAGAGGGGAATGAAGGGTACGAGCAAGAAGGAATGCAACAAATAGGTCTCTCAATGTGATGGTCACAGCAGGGAGGGGAGGTTGCAAAGTGATCATAATCCTGAGGATGGGTAAAATGGGATAAAGTATACAATGAAGGGTTCTTCCTTGACACCATATTCAAAAGAAGAAAAGGGGCATTGTCACGGGAGGTCATGTCAAAAGAGACGAGGGAATTACTTGAGGAAGACTCAAGGTGATGAACAAGAGGGGAAGGCAAAGGGGAGGGCAAAGTGTCATATTCGACGAGATTTCCTTCCCCACAATTTAAAGGCTCAGGTGATTTGAATAAATACTCATGAAGTGGGTTGGAGGGATCCTCATTACTTTCCTCATTATAAGCATCAAAGATTGGGCTTTTGTTGAAAGGAGAATCAATCATTTCCAACTGTCTTTCTTTATGCAAGGGAAAATTATAATTCTCCTTCCCAAAGGTATCTATGGGTATGTCATCGTAAGTAATGTCCGGGATAAAGGAAAAAGCAATCTCAATATCATCTTCCTTGTCAGTATCATAAATGTGAGCATAATCAAATTGGGGCCCAACGATTTCCCATTTGTCCCTTTCAATGCGGAAATAATCTCCAATGTCATTCCCAAAGGAGGTCTCGGGATCACCTTCCTCAAGGTTTTCAAAGGGAGAGTCATCAAGAGTGATACCCTTGAGAAAGTTAAGATCAATTTCGACCTTACCATCCATAACTTCATTGTCCTCAACATGTGCTCTCAAAATCATCCCACCCGTCTTGCAACCCCAATGAGGACTCATCTCCCTGCTCATCATCGAGGTCCTCAAGGTCATCTTGATCTTGGTTGGTTGACCAGCGGGACCTCTCTTCTTCTCTTTTCTCTTGAATAACAATGGCTAAGGTATTTGTTACATGATTCTGGTAGTAAGCTTCTAGGAGGAGAACGTTAGTGGGTTTCTCTTTATATTCACAATTCATCTTATGAAGCTTCACTTCCTCATCATATAAGTAGGAGAAAACTTCATTAGAATTATATTCCCTTACTACCTCCCTGCATGACCTACTAGATTCATCCATTATTTATTGCGTGATTTGGAGGCTCTTGGGATCCACCTCTTCATCATCCCTAGTGGAGGCATTCCTTTTAATATTAATGAGGTTATCCAAAATATTCAGGGCACAAGTTATGTGAGCAAGTTCAAGGAGACGACTAGGATCCTCTTCGTAAGCACACCTTACTACGTCGAGTTGTACTTCTTGCAACTTATAAAATGTGAGTATAAATTCCATATCCACGCTTTCCAACATATTTTGAAAAGTTCCTGCATTTTCCAGAACTTTCTTTTGTAGCTCTTGAATCTCTTGGTTATTGAGTTTTTCAAATATAGGACCAAGAGAAATATCCATCTTCTATGATTTTGCATATTAAAATTATAATGGAGTCGATAGGGTGAATTAAAGTGCCTTGATAGATGCTTGCTTCACCCTATAAGCATTAACTTTAAAGGTTAATGAAGAACTAGGGCTTCGTTCTTCTAGTGGAGTCACAAATAATGATATGTCGATATGTCGTACGGGGAACAAAACACACGTCTCATGTCCTTGGCAATGACACCAAAATGTTACCGCTTAAACTAGCAGGGGACCTAAAGGGGAGCCCTAAAGGGCAAATGCTAGGCCAAGGGCAACAAACAGAGACTTAACGCATTGTCACCTCAACTAAGGCTCCCTTCTATTTACGGATTTCCACCGATAGGAGGAGACCCAATATCTATGGAGTCACTGATGAATGATAAGTCAATGGATATGATTGACCCATACCCTTGTCGAGAAGGTTTTAAAGAATGGGACTTGCTTGCTTTCTAAGCAAGGTACTATGTGCTTCTAGGGAAAGGAGGATTTTGGGGGTTAGGTTTATGAGGATAGACTTTGAAAGGAGTTTCCCACATCCTAAATCCTTGTTAAAGTTGGTATCCTAGATGGTTCTTGAAGGATAGTCCTTTGAAGGGGTGGGACCACACGGGACCAAGTGGACCCAGTCTAGGGTATGAGGAAGGTATGAAATAATCAATGATTTTCTTACCCTAGACAAGGTGGGAAGGATCAAATAAAGTATTTCACTCAATGATGTTGTTTTGACCCTAGGAAGTGCTACCCTTGGGGATGGCAGGGCAAGTTTTGGTCCTAGAGCTAGGGCTTGGCTTTTCTTCCAACTCCACCATTGGAATTTCTTCAAATCTAGCAGACGGCTAGAAGAGAGGCCAGCATAGGAGATCCTAGGAGATCGAACTTTTTTAGTGGCTAACTTGCCAGAAAATTGATGCCTTAGGCACCCCAATGTGGATAGACTTGGGAGAAGGTGAATAAAATGGGAGTTTTGGTGACCACCCTTGGTAGCTTAGTGCCTTAGTACTTGGGAGAATGGATTCTATGTTGATTATGTGTAAGATTACTTGGTTTCCAATCAAGGAGGCCTCAAAATTACTTCACAAACCCTCTAGGTCAACTAAAAGCAATCTTGCAGCTTTTATACTTCAAATGCACAAGAGTTATGGCTTGTCAAGGTCAAATTTTACCTCTAGGAGATTTCTCTCATACTACAAGACCAATGCATGGAGATAACATTATGATAGAGACAATCCCACAATATTAGCAACAATTTGCATGCAACAATTACCCTTAAAACAACGAAAATCCCATCCAGCATATATGACAAAAGTAATAAAGAACAACATCAAAATTTCATACTTACAATGCAGTAGAGTATACCCAACCATTCACAAATGAAAATAACGAAGCTCCAAGAGAAGATAAACCAATAACCATACATCAAAATTCATCCATAAATGCTCCAATTCATCCTCCAACAAAAAGTGTGAAATTCTCTAAAGAAGAGAGAGATCCAATCCAAAGTTAGGATGAGAAATGATCTCACCTCACTTGTATTTATACACATCTAAATAGTTCGAATTAGCCTCCTTGGCCTACATAAGCCCCAAAAGTAAAATAATGTTCTAATAATGCAACCTTTTGGTGACAAGCCCACCAAATGTGCTCACAAATGAAAAAGTAAGCCCCTTAAGAGGTCAAATAATAATCAATGCATGTTGTAGGGCCCTCTAAGAGGCCTAATGAGGTCCATGGGTGCCACAATGAAGAATAAGACCCTCAAAAGTGTTGATTTTTGTAGCATCAGATGTGTTCTAGCCACAAAAATTTGTGGAGAGGCTAGAATACATGTATTCTCCAAAACCCAGAAATCGTTTATGGAAATTCCATCTACAAACGAATTAATTAAAATAATTAATCTTTTTTTAATGGTGCCAAAGTCTAAACTTAGGAAAACTGATTAATTAAAGGGCATTAATTAATTCATGGTGAGAACCTTCTAAAAGAAGACATGGATCAATTTCTAGTTAATGTTAGCCATCAGTTATGTTTCAATTTTGGTCCTTGAAGCCTCAACGAGAGATTATAAGAAGAAATTTGATGGGAATTGGAGAACACACTGGTGAGACAAGGAATTTGATATTGCTAGGAAATCGAACTTGAGATTAGTAGCAATAAGTTGCTGAAGGTGATTCAATAGTTTCGAAGCAGTGAGAGAGGGACAGGGATAGTAAGGCTGAAAGGAAGTTTTTCCAGTCCAGTGAGTGCATCGCAGAGAGACAGAGAATTCCACAGAGAGGTTGACGCTACGTAGAGCTTCAAAGGGAGATCCGTATTTTGCTGAGCAGAAGTCGAAATTCAGTGCTAGAAGTCGGAATGGGAGCCTGGAGGCTAGGTAGATCGAGTTTCTAGAGTAGCAGTTGATCAGTCAACAAGAGAGACATTGGTCTGAGCAGGCTGACGCACATCTGCGTAGGGTGACGTAGAGGCAGTGCAGAGGCAGCAAGGAGCAGCTCATCTTGAGCCAAGGTCAGTGTCAAATCACCAGTGGAAGTGAGATTTTTCTCACTAGACTTTTGTCAGTCATTTTCGCTGTATGGAAAGCTAGATTTGAGCTTCCATAGATTTGTACTAAGATTTACTCCACATAATAATAAAATCCTCAGTTGTTGCACCGGTTTTCCTACATTGGGTTTTGCTGGGGACATTGGTCCAAAAATAACGGTGTATTTTTGTGTGTGTGCATCTATTCTTTCTATGTTTTTTTCTTCTGCAGTATTGTATTTGTAAAGGTTACAGTATATATGTTTCGATATTTGCCATAGGAAACTGCAAGTAATTTGTTTGATTAATTTAGCAAATAGAAGAATCATTATCAATTGTTGCAGTAGGATTCGGGGTCACCGAAGTTTCACAAAGATCAGTGGACAAGGGGTTGGCCCCTTGTAATAACCTGTGCTGCTCCAAATGACTGTGGGGGCACACAAGTGTCCTCATGGGTCTCCAAAAAAATCGAAGATGCCTGTAGGTTTCCCTCAAGGGCTAGGGTGATGGTGTAGGTGATACCACATCATCGTGGAAGTCCTAGATCATCTGCCAAGTGTATGGTTTAGATTTGGGGCCGATTGGGCATGGTGGATCAAGTGCATCCTCCTCATTCAATAGGTGAACCACGAGCAATCTCTGAATGGATGTGCAGATCCATGGAGTGTACCTTGCTACTGTGGAGGCCCAAGGCTCTCAACGCTCACCCTACATGTGCCAATGTAGCCCTCTGGAGGGTTAGGACCCTATATAGGGAGACCAAACCCCAAATGGAAACCATCTGTAAACCTGCATAAGATCTAGTACAACAAGTCATTAGAGAAATTGAGTAAATGAACTTACCCAATCATGGACCACAGGTGGGGACTTCATAATGTTCTGCCATTCCATAATGGGCTTCGGGATGTGCCAATGTCTCCTGAACTCCCAATGCGGTTAACGAAGTACCCTATTAGGTGATTTCTTCTTCTAAAGGGGATAATATAGTTAAGGTACATTCGTCAAAAGGTGGTGGCATGTGGCAGATAGGTGAATGAGGTAGGTAATGAAAGGGGGAAGCCCTGGGTCACATGCTGGGGCACAAGGGTAGCTAATAAGAGGGAAGCCCATCCTTGGGTTTATAAGGTGTAGGAGGGAGAAATCATGGTACATGAGGTGCCCTGGCCTTGATTTTTCCACCCTTATTTATACGCCTTTTGCTTTTTTATGATATTATTTGATTAACTACTTGGAGCTCTAGGGGTTAGAGCATGATGTATAAGATATAGCAGTGAATTTCCCCCTTTAAGGTGGGGTGGTTCATCGCTCACCAGGGGTTTGGACAATCATGGGTTCCTATATGATGAAGAGGCTCATATAACTTGTTGGAACTAGGGTGTGATTGCCAAGATGATGGGGTAGAGCTCATGTATTGGCTTTTGCCTTTGTGCTAAATGTTTTTGTCCTGACCATCTTTTGCATTTTGTGGTACTTTTTCCTATTGAATGTGGCCATATATGCTTTTAACTTTATTTTTAGCTGCATCAACCTCCGGGCTACATTCCAGGCCATAACCCAAAGTGTGGGCAAGGGGAAGGGGTGAGATGACCCTATGTGGACCTGACATAGGAATGTGGACCCAAGTGGGAGAAACGATGGATGGGGTAATAATGAATGGAAAAGGGGGTAATATGAGCGGATAAGGGAGTGGGACCATGCAACCAAAGTTGGGGTTTACCTTGAAATACCATCCTTGGAACCTAATGGTCAGTAAAAGAGATCCCTCGGGACTAGAATGCAAGGTTAATGCCTAAAAGGGGTCTAGGGGACAGAAGCACAAACCTAGCCCCTTCTTTTGACCGAATTCCCCCATTAATCCATGCCCAGAAGTGTCCATGATAAGAAAACTACAAAACTCAATTTCAAAATGACAAGGCATACCTTTAACTTCAGGAGGCCCACCTTCAAACATACGATCATGGTAGATGGGTGAGGGACCACATGGTTGGCTCAAGTGGCGAAGAAATGGCACAATGAGCTAGCTGATTGCTGCAAGGGACTATTGGCTATTGCCTGAGGACCATCTTGGAGAAAAAAAATCTCCTAGGGATATTGTCCGCAAAATGGTGGGTAACATCTGGCTCCAATTGGGATGTGATCTCTCAAATAAATGGTTGAAGCTATGTGAACAGAGGTCACGAGGACTCTAGCAATCTCTTGGTTATCGTAGATCTATCACTTGCACAAATAATAGATAGAAAAATACGGGGCAACATGCTTTCGCGACATCTCATAATCGCACATGCTAATATGTTAGGCCATAAAATCAACATAAAATAAAATATGCAAATTTGCATCTATCTACCATGAGAAACATCATACGATGTTAGTTCTAATGAGAAAATGAACATGTAATGAATCCTACCCTAACATGCATATAGTAAGGCTAACACTAAGTATAATCATAAAGCCAGTACAACCAACATATCATCACATCAATGTACATATGCCTGCCAGTATGATTACTCATATAGCAATCCCCAAATCGAATATGGACATATTCAAATGGGGGATGAAGCAGGCGAGAGGCGGGAAAACATGATCTCCATTCGAGGTAGAGGGAGGTCCTAGGAGAAAGGAAACTGGTCATTCTAGAGGTACAGGGCTCTCCTTCTAGGTACGAAATGGAGGAATGAATGATCACTCTCGAGAACTCCTCTTCATAATCGCTGCTTGTAATATCATGCTTTGAGGATGTCGCATGGTTTTGATGAGAGGGGAACAAAGGGTGAGAGAAATAAGGAATGCAACAAATAGGTCTCTCAATGTGATGGTCACAGTGGGGACGGGAGGTCGCAGAGTGATCATAATCTTGAGGATGGGTCAAGTGGGGTAAAGTATATTCAATGAAAGGTTTTTACTTGACACCATATTCAGAAAGGGGAAAAGGGGCATTGTCACTGGAGTTCATGTCAAAAGGGACGAGGGAATTACTTGAGGAAGACTCAAGGTGATGAACAAGAGGGAAAGGCAAAGGGGAGGGAAAAGTGTCATATTTGACGGGATTTCTTTCCCCACAATTTAAAGGCTTAGGTGATTTGAATACATAGTCATGAAGTGGGTTGGTGGGAGCCTCATTTCTTTCCTCATTATAAGCATCAAAGATTGGGCTTTCATTAAAAGGAGAATCAATCATTTCCAACTGTCCTTCTTCATGCAAGGGAAAATAATAATTCTCCTTCACAATGGTGTGGATGGGTATGTCATCGTAAGTAATGTCCGGGATAAAGGAAAAACCAATCTCAATCTCATCTTCCTTGTTAGTATCATAAATGGGAGCACAATCAAATTGGGGCGCACCGATTTCCCATTTGTCCCTTTTAATGTGGAAATAATCTCCAAAGTCATTCCCAAAGGAGCTCACGGGATCACCTTGCTCAAGGTTTTCAAAAGGAGAGTCATCAGGAGTGATACCCTTGAGAAAGGTAAGATTAGTTTTGGCCGTACTTTCCATAACTTCATTGTCCTCAACACGTGTGCTCTCAAAATCATTATGCTTGTCCTACAACCCCAACGAGGACTCATTTCCCTGCTGATCACCAAGGTCCTTAAGGTGATCTTCATCTTGGTCAATTGACTAGCGAGAAAAAGGTCCTAGTGCTAAGAAAGATACCAAGGATTGATTTTCTGGTGTTCCTCTTCCTTTTATCCAAGGGACCACTGACAAGATTGCGAGGATCCTAAGGAAGCATAAGGTGGCTTCAGCCTTTAGGCCTTTAAATACCATTCGGAGCTCCCTTAGATCTGTAAAAGACCCAGTGGACCCCAAGAATATGAAGGGTGTTTACATTATCCCATGCTCTTGTGGGACTTCCTACATTGGTGAGACTGGTCGCTCGATTAATCAAAGGATTCGTGAGCATGTTGCTAACATCAAGCATGGTAGGACCTGCTCCTCTGCTTTGGTGGAGCATGCATATAAATCTAAGCATCACATCTGCATTGAGGATGTTGGACACCTAATCCTCTATGGGTTGGTGTAGAATGTGAACAACCACAAGAGTCCAAGAGACCTTGGGATGTGGAACCCAAGGGTCACAAATGTACTATAAATGTATACCATGTCAATAATAATGCATTAAATGTGTATCATCCACCTTTGCTATTCACATTCCATGTGACTTTAACATGCTATCGGAGCATAGGCCATGCCTGGGCATTTTCAGATTCTGTTAGCTCTACATCATTTCCAAAATTTGTTTGCCATTTCTCTATTTATAGAAATATTCTCATGTTTCTCTGCTGCACCTTGGTGCTCTAGCAGACCGTTTCATTAGTCTTTGTGAATATGTATGCATTGAGTGTTGGTTGGAATCTTGAAAATTGTGCATGTGACAGAGCGCAGGTTGTGAGAAAGTCCTTGTCAGCCTAAACCATTGAAAGCTCTGTGATTGCTAGTAATATCTGTCTTTTTTACTGTCTCAGCTACTAGGGTGCGTTATACCCATTTGTGTGGTAGTATGTCCATACTCATTTCTTATTCTAGTGTTGTCCAGACCTGTATCCTATTCTGGCGCTGTCAAGATCTATTTCCTATTCTGGCACTGTCAAGATTTGTTTCTTATTCTAGCGCTGTCCAAATTTGTCTCCTATTCTAGTGAGCGTTATTTTACGCCTTGACTTTAAACCAGCTAGAGCACCTTGAGGTGCTTGAATTGAAGCTTGAGATATTCTCGATTCATCATCTACATGCTCCAAAGAAGTCCTTGCACCTCCAATGTTTCTTGGACCAAATATAAGAGGTTGATGAGAATGAGAAACTGAAACCCGAGATGATGATGTTTCAAGTGTTGGAATTTGGAATGGCGCATAACCAAGAGGCAACTTAAAGCCACTGGAGTTCATAGGACAAACAACAGACCGATCTGCTCCATTGATAGTTGGTGGCATAAATTGCATCATGTATGGTAATGAGAACCTAGCTGGAATTGGAGGACCTGGACTGTTAGACACCTGAATGGAATGAGTATAAGTGTGGGAAGCATTCTTCAGGTGTGTTCATGCAAAAAATACAAAATACTAAGTGTAAGGGGCGTGGATCGACATCAGATTCGCATTCTATGTCACCAAGGCTATCCATTGACACTAGTTTTAGTTCATTCGGACGAAGTTTCTGTTACGTTTAAGCAAAAACAAAAAAAACTACTACAATATGTTGCTTGAGTGCCATCCCCGAGGTTCAAATAGCGGTTTGATGCGAAGAAATTCAGTCAGTTTGAACTTTTTGAAGTCTTTCTATCTTCAATTTTTCTGCTTTTTGACTGTCCTTCACTCTGTTTTGGTATCAGAGGTGCCATGCATTTTTTTCCGATCAGAGTTTCGAAGACATTTTGCTCCTTCATGTCATTTGTACCAACATCATTACAATCTATTCCCAAATGTGGGTCAATTTCCCTTATTTGTTGACGCCTTTACTGCTGTCAAAGTATCAATAGGTCCATTGGTACAACATCTAGAGCATCTGCAAATTCTCGAACTTCATACTGCTCCACTGTAGGAATCTTATCAGTGGCAGCTTCGACAGCAAGTGAACATGAAATTTCTACAGATCCACCACCATATACGATTGAATTATGACGAATCAAGTTCCGGGCAACACAAAGTGCATCATGAAGGCTTTGCTTTGTCTCTTCTATCATCATCTTGTTTCCACCATGAATAAAATATGTCACTTCCCTTGAATTTGCACACTGTTCTATGTATAACATCTGATCCTTAGTTGTGCCAAATGCTTTCTCCCTCACAAGTCCAGCCTTCCCTAGCTTAAAATGTTTCTGCAAAATGTCACGGAGAATATTGAGTTTTTGCAGCTTGAGACAAAGCTACAACAAGAGGAGTTACAAAAAAAAAGACATCCTTCTCAACTTGTTCAGAACAATCCCTTATTTGACTTTGAAACAGGATCCTATCAACAACCAGCAAGTCATCAAGTCAGTAATGTTGAGTTTGATTTCCATCAAGTGCCAATTTCAAGAGCAGTTTCACATAAAGATGCAAAAATTCAGGTTGCACTTCCCAAGCAAATCATCAGACTTTGGGAAGATCTTGTCCACAACAAGCACATAACAGGGCTTAGATATGATAAGGAGGTTTCCTTTCATATTCCAGATTACTCAAAGCCCATTCAGTTTCATAGTGTTGGATTCCTTCATGACAATTCACCTTCGGCTGTTCCAGATTCTGCTCCTCTTCCACAACAACAACAACAGATTGTGAAATGCCAACACTATGACAGAGTTAGCCATATGAAAGGTCACTATTTTTGATCTTCATCCATGTAAGCACTGTCATAAAACCAGTCATCCTTTAAACAGATGGTTTAGAAAGAAAACCTCTTGCAAGAACAAAGATTCATCTTGGATGGATCACTTCTTGGCAATGGGCTTCAACAACCAAGAAGGTATTTCATCATACAACAGGATTTGTTCTCGAATATTGAAAAGTCTTGCAGTTGAGATCTCTTCATCTTCTCACCTTGTATCTGACAGGGGGGGAAGTGATGGTCATCTACAAGCTTCAAAGCCACATTAATTGAGCCTGAGCCAGAACTGGCCATACCAGATTCAGAGTTGTAGCCAGAGACAAAGATGCCCCTAAGCATGCCTTCAATTGGTGATACCTCTTCAAATAATTGGGGACACTTCCTCTAGCAGAAGGCTTCAGCTTCTTGCCAGTTTTGGAAGAGTTCAAAGAATTGCATTAAGCATTCCAAAGTTGGTGGTATTCCTTAAACCATCACAGGTTGAGACCTCCCTTTTATGCGGGGTGAGACCTCCCTTTCATGGTTGAAGGTTTCCCTCTTCAAAACATGAGGAGCACTTCCTCTAGCAGAAGACCTCTTGCTTCTTGCCAAACCTGGAAGAGTTCTGAGAACTGCACTAAGTGTTCCAGTGTTGATGGTCATCCTTAAACCACCGCCCTTTATACCAACATTTCAGAGAGCACATTCAGCCTAGCTCTGCCATGCATTTTTGCACATTTTGTTACAACTCTCTTCCTGGACTCATACATACCCCTTTGGATTAAGAGGGGAATGTTGGAAACCTAATCCTCTATGGGTTGGTGTAGAATGTGAACAGCCACGAGAGTTCAAGACACCTTGGGATGTGGAACCCAATGGTCACACAAATGTACTATAAATGTATATCATGTCAATAATAATGCATTTAATGTTTATAATCCACCTTTATTGTTCACATTCCATGTGACTTTAATAGAGGAGGCCCAAGTTGTTCCTAGGGTTAGTCATTTCCATCATCGTAAATTGCGGGAGGCCCTAGAAATTGAAAAAAGACCCAATAATTTGAATAGAGATGATGGTTGGAATATTAGTAGAAGTTGGGTCTGTGTCTTGTCCTCCTAAATTTTTAGGCTTGTTTTTGGGATTTATTTTGTTTGTTTGTTTATCTATGTAGGTATTGACGTTCTTTTTATAGTATTTGTTGTTGATTTATTCTTCATTAGAGTTTATTTTCTTGATCCTTCGTGTTTTTTTATGTATTTTATCATCTTATTCATTCTTAACTCCTTTTAGTGTTTTTGTTATTTGTTTAATGGACCTTAGCCCCATATTTTATTGTTGACCTTGTTTTATTTATTGATTACTTTTCTTTGGATATATATATATATATAAATATATATTAGAAATAATATAATAAAATATTTGTTCTATTTTGTTTTTATTTTTATTTATTATTTATATATTATTCTTTGACTTTGTATATTGTTTTAGTTTTATTTTTTCCATAATTATTTTAATTATCAAATGACTTGTCTCGATTAGGTCTGACTCGTTTTTTAAGTTTTGACTCCCTCCTTAGAGTTTGAACCTTGATTTTTTTTTAAAATTAATTAATATTATTTCTCAAAAACTATTGTTAATATAGCAGTTACCTATAAATTGTTTAATAAACTAATACATAATTAAAATATAGTTTCAAAACATAGTAATATTGGGTTTAATAAATAATTTAAATATTTTTCAAAACTAGCCGTTAATATAGCCGTGCTTATTAATATTTTTTAATAAATTAAAACTAATATCAATTAAATATTATTTTAAAACTACCCGTAACATAGCGTTACCCTATTAATTTAATAATTAATAAAAAATATCATTATTTATTTTATTTTTTCAAAACTAGCGTTTAATATAGCCATTGACTTAATAAATATTGGTTTGAATATATAATAAATTAATATCATAATTTAAATATTATTGTTCAAATATAGTCGTTACTTGAAATTATGTCTCTACATTGCTCTCTATTTAAACCTTTGCCATGGTCTGCCTCTTCATCTGGTCCTAATGATGATCGACACTTGTTGGTTCTAAACGCGTCAGCCAATAATTTCTCTTATGTGATTTCTACCGAAAGACTTATGGATCACAGAAGCTTGAATACAGAAAAGAGGCCTCTCTTCTTCTCTTTTCTGTTCAAGAACAATGGCTAAGGTATTTTTTGTTACATGATTATGATAGTGAGCTTCTAGGAGGAGAGCGTTAGTGGGGTTCTCTTTATATTCACAATTCATCTTATGAAGCTTCACTTCTTCATCATATAAGTAGGAGAAAACTTCATTAGAATTATATTCCCTTACTACCTCCCTGCATGGCCTACTATATTCATCCAATCTCTCTTGCCTGATTTGGAGGCTCTTGGGATCCACCTCTTTGCCATCCCTAGAGGAGGTATTCCTTTTCATATTAATGAGGTTATCCAAAATATTCGGGGCACAAGTTATGTGAGCAAGGTCAAGGAGACGACTAGGATCCTCTTCGTAAGCACATCTTACTATGTCGAGTTGTACTTCTTGTGACCTATAAAATGCGAGTATGAATTCCATATCCATGCTCTCCAACATATTTTGAAAAGTTATTGCATATTCCACATTTTTCTTTTGCAGCTCTTGAATCTCTTGGTTATTGAATTTTTCAAATATAGGACCAACAGAAATATCCATCTTCTATGATTTTGCATATTAAAATTATAATGGAGTCGCCAGGGTGAATTAAAGTGCCTTGATAGATGCTTGCTTCACCCTACAAGTATTAACTTTACAGCGCAATGAAGAATTAGGGCTTAGTTCTTCTAGTGGATTCGCTAATAATGATATGTCGAAAAGGAGAGTCAAAAGGTTTTCAAAAGGAGAGTCATCAGGAGTGATACCCTTGAGAAAGGTAAGACCAGTTTCAGCCTTACTTTCCATAACTTCATTGTCCTCAACACATGTGCTCTCAAAATCATCCTGCTTGTCCTGCAACCCCAAAGAGGAATCATCTACCTGCTCATCATCGAGGTCCTCAAGGTCATCTTCATCTTGGTTGGTTGACTAGCAAGACCTCTCTTTTTCTCTTTTCTCTTGAAAAACAATGGCTAAGGTATTTGTTAATGATTCTGGTAGTAAGCTTCTAGGAGGAGAGCGTTAGTGGGGTTCTCTTTATATTCACATTTCATCTTATGAAGCTTCACTTCCTCATCATATAAGTAGAAGAAAGCTTCATTAGAATTATATTTCTTTACTACCTCCCTGCATGACCTACTATATTCATCCATTCTTTCTTGCGTGATCTGGAGGCTCTTGGGATCCACCTCTTCTTCATCCCTGGAGGAGGTATTCCTTTTCATATATATGAGGTTATCCAAAATATTTAGGGTACAAGTTATGTGAGCAAATTCAAGAAGACAACTAGGATCCTCTTCGTAAGCACGCCTTACTAAGGCGAGTTGTACTTCTTGCAACCTATAAAATGCGAGTATGAATTCCATATCCATGCTCTCCAACATACTTTGAAAAGTTCCTGCATATTCCACAGTTTTCTTTTGCAGCTCTTGAATCTCTTGGTTATTGAGTTTTTCAAAGATAGGACCAAGAGAAATCTCCATCTTCTATGATTTTGCATATTAAAATTATAATGGAGTCGCCAGGGTGAATTAAGTTGCCTTGCTAGATGCTTGCTTCACCCTACAAGCATTAACTTTAAAGCTTAATGAAGAACCAGGGCTTCGTTCTTCCAATGGAGTCGCCAATAATGATATGTCAATATGTCATATGGGGAAAAAACATATGTCTCATGTCCTCAACAACGTCGCCAAAATGTTACCACTCAAACTAGCAGGGGACCGAAAGGGGACCCCTAAACATATGTCTCATGTCCTCAACAACGTCGCCAAAATGTTACCACTCAAACTAGCAGGGGACCGAAAGGGGACCCCTAAAGGGCAAATGCTAGGCCAAGGGCAACAAACGGAGACTTAGGCCACTGTCACCTTAGCTAAGGGTCCCTTCTACTTACGGACTTTCACTGATGGGTGGAGACCTGATATGTATGGAGTCACCGATGAATGATAAGTCAATGGATATAAGTGACCCAGACCCTTGCCGAGAAGGTTTTGAAGAATGGGACTTGCTTGCTTTCTAAGCAAGATACTATGTGCTTCTAGGGAAAGGAGGAGGATTTGGGGGGTTAGGTGTATGAATATAGATTTTGAAAGGAGTTTCCCACACCCTAAATCCTTGTTAAAGTTGGTATCCCGGATGGTTCTTGAAGGATTATTAGACCTTTGAAGGGGTGGGACCACACGAGACCAAGTGGACCTAGTCTAGGGTATGATGAAGGTATGAAATAATCAATGATTTTCTTACCCTAGACAAGGTGGGAAGGATAAAAAAATGTATATCACTCAATGATGTTGTTTTTGTTGAAGTTTCTAAGTCTACCGGTTAGAAACCCTCCATGCACTTTACTGATTCATACCTACCTACTTGTTCCATTACTTGACAAGTTATTTACAATGTAAATACTGAAAATAAACACTAGTGCATGCTCAACATATTACAAATCAATAACTAAAGGAAACATATACAATCACACCAAATGAAACCGTTATTTTTGGACCAATGTCCCCGGAAAAACCCAATGTGGGAAAACTGGTGCAGCTATTCTAAGGGTTTTCTTATTGAGCAATTTCAGAGTACAATCTGGGTGCCAAATTTGGGTTACCCAAAAGAGAATTTCCTTGGCAGTAGTACCTCTTAGTCTGAGACAAATGTCCTGATTGAAACCCCAAATAAACCTTCCAGTAACTCCTCAGCTCCAATCTGCCCTAGAAACCCCAGCATCTTCCTTTCTGGATTGTGTCAACCTATCTTTTCCCAATGCTGGCCCTAGGTCACTCTAAATGGGCTTGCGTTAGCCTTCTAGCCCTCTGCATCAGAAACATTGGCCTCTCTGAAGCACTGCATAGCTCCCGACTGCCTCTACGTGGCCCTGCGTGAGCCCTGGCTGCTACTGCGTCACTCTCTCTGGCTCCTGCACTGCTCTTCTGGCACTATCTCTACCTCTCTGTCTCTCTGTACTCAACGCCCCTCAGTTGTGACTTTGATCACTGATTCTATCTCTCTTAGGAAACCCCGTTGTAGAGAATAGAATGATTGATCACTCTGGTGTACTTTCCAAGTGACCCTCAAGCCTCCTCTTATACTTTTCTCGTTGACATATCAACAACCGAGATTAAGTCCCTAATCAACAGCTAAGATTAGATCTGGCTTGATCCAAGTCTTTTGGACCATTCTAACAGAGTTTTATATTAATCCACATTGATATTTTAATTTCCCTAAGTTTAGACTTAGGGACTCCATTAAAAGATAATTATTTTAATATCTCCTAAACTGTTTAGAATCTGCCCAAACCCTTTCTGGGTATTGGAGATCTCATGTGCCCCAACCTTTCCACCAAATTTTGCGACTAGAGCACATCCGATGCTACCACAAATCAGCACTCCCTCTTAGCGAGGACTGTGCTCTAGCAATACTCCTCACTGAGTATTACTCTAATCATCTGGCATCGGTCCCTATGCTGATGTTAGGCCTGCTACCCACCATCCTCTACTTTGTTGTATCTTGTACTGCTGCCCATGGTTTTGCCACTGCCACTGCTGCATCTGTATGACAACTCCCTCTGCATCCGTGTTGTAGTTGGTCCTTTCTCCCAACACTGCATCTACACTGCAACTCTTCTCATCATGCTGCATTGTGTTGCCCACTACTACACTACAACTCAGTTACTGAGAAGTAAGTAACTGATCTCCCAACTCTGACCTCTCTGTTGGGCTAGAGACCCTCCTAATGTTGAAGCTTCCTCTACCGTTGACAAGTGCTCCCTCTCTGAACTCTATGCTTCTGCAACAACTCCCAGCATCTCACATTGTTGTACACCTCTATGTGCCATCCTGCACCGGTGCAACACTCCCGTGCCTCTCACACTGCTGCAGCCTACTAGCCTCGCGCTGTCTCGGGAATCCTGCACTATAGCTCTCTCTGCCGCTCCATCCGCATCCATCTCTACGCACATCATCTAGTCCTGCTACTCCTCTTCGGGGCTCCCATAGCAAGGTCTAATCCAAGGGGCTGGGTACCTCGAGGATCCTGCCCCTCATCGCCTGTAGTCCGCTTGACTACAGCTCGATGTCTCCCCACTTCCACTCAAGTGGCGCGTGTGCACTCATGGCACGTTCGTCGTCTGTCTCCACTTCCTTCTCTGCCCTTGCTCACGTTGCCTTAGTCTCGGAAGACTCTCCCTTACTCTTCTTCCTTGGACACTGGGTTGCATAATGACCCAGCTCCTCACAGTGGAAGCACTTGATCTTGGAGAGATCCTTCTTCTTCTGCTTTTCTTGCTTTCCCTCAAATGCCAGGGCAACATCTTCCTCCTCTTTGACTTTGATCCCCTTACTGCTACTTCCCGCCCTTGACTGCCGTCTGATCTCTTCTTGGCGAAGAGCCGCCCACATCTCATCCCAAGGTGGAAGAGTCCCTCTGCCTAGTATACTTTGGAGTCTGGACAAATACCTCCCAGTCTTTTGAGACTGCATTCAGGGTTGTCCTCACCATCAATTCCTAATCCGGTGTGGCTTCTATAACAGTCAACTGATCTCAGATCTCATTCAGTCCTCCGAGGAAGGTGTCAATCGGTTCTCCCTTCTTCATCTGATATGACGTCAGTTGATTCTCTAGTAACATCCTTCTCTACACAGAAGTATGTTGGTACAATTTCTTTCGGGCCTCCCATATCTCATATGCCATTTCCTTCTCGACAATGTGTGGTACTACATGGTCCTTGACCCCGTCAAGGATGATGCTCTTGGCGCTCTCCATTGCCTCTTCGTACTTGTCGTTCTCAGCTGGGTCGACTGGGATAGCTATCGTCTTCAAGGCGAAGTGCTTGACATGATTTCTGTCAAGTACGGATAAGATTCTGGCCTTCCAGACTGCGAAGTTTGATGCTCCGTCCACTCTGTCCTGGTCTCTTACTCCATGTAGTGCCATGATGCTCTTCTACTTCCCTCCTGGAAGTTCTCGATCTGAATCCCTCTGAGTCTCGATTTCCCTCCTGGAAATCCTTTTGTCGATGTCGAGATGCCCCCTACTCTGATCGTCTGTGCAACCACACCACTGATCTAGATTTCTCAGCTAGAAACCCTCAGTAGCAACTCCCTCCTCTTGGCCTTGCCCTGTTAGGTACTGTTCTGACTACAGTACCTCACCAGCTCCACTCTGCAACTTTCCCACAGCCTTCTAAACCCCAAAAACCTGAACGTGAGAGCTCCTAGGCTCTGCACAATCCCGACACCAGCAACCCGGCCTCCTCAGCCAACTACGTCAGCCCTCCTAGCTTCTACGTGGCTCTGTGTGAGGCTCCCTTTGCCTCCTTTAGCCTCTACACTGCCTCTTCCTGGCTCACCCTTGATGACGCATGCACTGCGCCATCCTTCCCTTGTTGCTGCTCTGCTAGAAACAACTTTTGTCACTCGGGACAACTGTTTTATGATTATATTGCTCTGCTCGACTGATGTCCTCAGTTCTCCTGTGATCTACAACCACGCTCTGATACCATGTTGAAGTTTCTAAGTCTACTAGTTAGAAACCCTCCATGCACTTTACTGATTTATTACAACTTACTTGTTCCGTTACTTAACAAGTTATTTACAATGTAAGTACTGAAAATAAACACTAGTGCATGCTCAACATATTATAGATCAATAATTGAAGGAAACAGAAACAATCACACCAAATGACACCGTTATTTTTTGGACCAATGTCCCTGGAAAAACCCAATGCAGGAAAACTGGTGCACCTATTCTGAGGGTTTTCTTACTAGGCAATTTCAGAGTACAATCTAGGTGCCAAATCCATCTTACCCAACAGAGAATTTCCTTGGTAGTAGTACCTCTCAGTCTAAGACAAATGTCTCGACTGAAACCCCGAATAAACCTTCCGGCAGCTCCTCAGCTCCAATCTGCCCCAGAAACCCCAACGTCTGCCTTTCTAGACTGCGTCAGCCTCTCTCTGCCCAGCGCTGGCCTTGCGTCACCCTGAATGGGCCTGTGTCAGCCTCAGGAGGCCCTGCGTCAACCTTCTAGCCCTCTACGTTAGAAACGTTGGCCTCTCTGAAGCACTGCATAACTCCCGGCTGCCTCTGCGTGGCCCTGTGTGAGCCCTCGCTGCTATTACATCACTCTCTCTGGCTCTTGCGCTTCTCTTCTAGCACTATCTCTGCCTCTCTGCACTCAATGCCCGTCAGCTGCAACTCCGATCACTGATTCTATCTCTCTTAGCAAACCCCGCTCTAGAGAATAGAATGACTGATCACTCTGGTGTACTTTCCAAGTGACCCTCAAGCCTCCTCTTATACTTTTCTCGTTGACATATCAACAGCCGAGATTAAGTCCCTAATCAACAGCTAAGATTAGATCTGCCTTGATCCATGTCTTTGGACCATTCTAACATAGTTTTATATTAATCCAAATTAATATTTCAATTTCCCTAAGTTTAGACTTAGCGACTCCATTAAAAATATTAATTATTTTAATACCTCCTGAACTGTTTAGAATCTGCCCACACCCTTTCTAAGTATTGGATATCTCATGTGTCCCAACGTCTCCACTAAATTGCATGGCTATAGCACATCCGATGCTGCCACAAATCAATAGTTTTGATCCTGGGAAGTACTAGCCTTGGGGATGGCAGGGCAAGTTTTGGTCTCGGAGCTGGCTTGGCTTTTCTTCCAACTTTACCATCAAAATGTTTTTAGATCTAGAGGAGGGCTAGAAGAGACGTTAGCACAGGAGACCCTAGGAGACCGAACTTTTTCAGTGTCTAACTTGTCGGGAAATTGATGCCCTAGACACTCCAATGTGGCTATACTTGGGAGAAGGTGAAGAAAATAGGAGTTTTGGTGACCACCCTTGGTAGATCAGTGTATTAGTACTTGGAAGAATGGAGTCTATGTTGATTATGTGTAATATTTCTTGGTTTCCAATCAAGTAGGCCTCAAAATTACTTCACAAACCTTCTAGTTCAAGTGAAAGCAATCTTGCAAATTTTATACTTCAAATGCACAAGAGGAATGGCTTGTCAAGGTCAAATTTTACCTCTGGGAGATTTCGCTCATACTGCAAGGGTCAATGCATGGAGATAACGTTATGATAGAGACAATCCCACAATATTAAGCAACAATTTGCATGCAGCAATTAGCCTTAAAACAACGAAAATCCCATCCAACATATATGACAAAAGTAATAAATAATAGCATCAAAATTTCGTACTTACAATATAGTAGAGTATATCCAACCATTCACAAATGACAATAGAAAAGCTCCAAGAGAAGATAAACCAATAACCATGCATCAAAATTCCTCCATAAATGCTCGAATTCATCCTCCAGCGAAAAGTGTGAAATTATTTAAAGAAGAGAGAATCCAATCCAAAGTGATGATGAGAAATGACCTCACCTCACTTGTATTTATACGCATATAAGGAGTTCGAATTAGCCTCGGCCTACATAAGCCCCAAAAATAAAGTAATGTGCTAATAATACAACATTTTGGTGACAAGCCCACCAAACTAGCTCATAAATGAAAAAGTAAGCCTCTCAAGAGGTCAAATAATAATCAATGCATGTCGTAGGTCCCTTGTAATAACTAGTGGTGCTCCAAATGACTCTGGGGCACACAAGTGTCCTTATGGGTCGCCAAACAAATCGAAGATGCCTGTAGGTTTCCCTCCATGGCTAGGATGATGGTGTAGGTGATGCCACATCATCGTGCAAGTCTTGGATCATCTGCCAAAGTGTATGGTGTAGATCTAGGGCTGACTGGGCATGGTGGATCAAGTGCATCCTCCTCATCCAATAGGTGAACCACGAGAAATCTCTGAATGGATGTGGGGATCCATGGAGTGTACTTTGCTGCTCTGGAGGCCCAAGGCTCTCAACGCTCACCCTACATGTGCCAATGTAGCTTTATGGAGGGTTAAGACCTCGTATAGGGAGACCAAACCCCAAATGGAAACCATCGACAATCCTGCATAAGATCCAATGCATCCTCTCGGCTTCTAGTACAACAAGTCATTAGAGAAATCGAGTAAATGTGCTTACCTAATCATGGACCATAGGTGGGGACTTCATAGTGGCCTTTCCATAATGGGCTTTAGGATGTGCCAATGTCACCTAAACTCCCAATGGGGTTAATCAAGTACCCTATTAGGTGGTTTCTGCTTTTAAAGGGGATAATATAGTCAAGGTACATCCGTCAAAAGGTGGTGGCATGTGGCAGATAGGTGAATGAGGTAGGGAATGAAAGGGTGCAACCCTGGGTCACATGCTGGGGCACAAGGGTAGCTAATAAAAGGGAAGCCCATCCTTAGGTTTATAAGGTGTAAAGGGAGCAATCATGGTACATGAGGTACCCCGTCCTTGATATTTACACCCTTCTTTATACGCCTTTTTCCTTTTTATGATTTTCTTTGATTAACTGCTCGGGGCTCCAGGGTTTAGAGCATGATGTATAAGATATAATAGTGAATTCCCCCCTTTAAGGTGTGGTGGTTCATCGCTCACTAAAGGTTGGGACAATCATGGGTTCCTATATGATGAAGAGGCTCATAGAACCTATTGGAACGGGGGTGATGGCCATGATGATAGGGTAGAGCTCATGTATTGGATTTTCCCCATGTGCTAAATGTTTTTGTCCCGACCATATTTTGCATTTTGTGGTTCTTTTTCTTGTTGAATGTGGCCATATATGCTTTTAACTTTCTTTTTAGCTGCATCAACCTCCGGGCTTCATTCCAAGCCATGACCCAAGGTGTGGGCAAGGGGAAGGGATGAGTTGAGCCTATGTTGACCCGACATAGGAATGTGGACCCAGGTGGGAGAAATGATGGATGGGGTAATAATAAATGGACAAGGGGGTAATATGAGTGGATAAAGGAGCGGGACCACGCAACCAAAGTCGGGGTTTCCCATGAAAGACCATCTATGGAACCAAATGGTTAGTAAAAGAGATCCCATAGGACTAGAATGCAAGGTTAATGCCTAAAAGTGGTCTATGGGACAGAAGCACAGACCTAGCCCATTCTTTCCGCTGAATCCTCTCGATTAATCCATGCCCAGAAGTGTTGTTAAAATTGGCAACTAGTGCCAAACTCCATGTGGGTCACCTTATTTATGGTAGCTAATATTTTTCATAGATTCCTCTCTTCGAGAGGTGTAACATTGATCTAAAGATCGTCCAATTCTGACATGTATTTATGGAGATATGAATTTATTATATTATTTGACAATTTGTAAAGGTCGGCGGCAACCAAATAACCCCCAGCTCAACCTCAACATTACATTTAAATAGAGTATGCCTCAAGTCATTTGTTACACACATCTCTCATGATCTCTCTCCACTCGCTTGGGTTTGGTGGCAAGAGAGGTCAAGAAGGAGATCTAGCCGTAGTCCTAGAGAAGGAGATCTAGCCGCAAGTGAAGAGGAGACTTAGCCATAGTTCAGATGTGCCCTAGCCACAGTCAAAGAAGGAGGCCCTAGCCGCAGTCTTGAAGGAGACATAGCCATAGTCAAAGGAAGCCCTGGCCATAGTCAAAGGGAAGGCTCCTATACGAAGTTAGTGAAGGCTCTAAGCCTCAACAAGGGAAGGCTCTAGTACGTAGTCAAGGAGGCTTTGATCCGTTGTCAAATGGAGCTCTAACCCGCAGCTAAAGAAGCCCTAATTTTCAGTTAAGAATAGGCCCTAAGCCAAGAAGAGCCCTAGCCACAGCAAAGAGTGACCCTTATGCATAGTTTAGAAGGAGCCTTAAAAACATAAAGAGGCCTGGAAGGACAACATTGAATTCGGTTGCTATAGATGACAACATGGTAAAAGAAGCATGGTGATAGCACAGTGATAAAGGTTGTTCCTAGGCATACCTTAAGGATTGTTTTCAAGGTTGGTAAGCCATAGTCATAATGCGTTGAAGAAATTTTCCCTAGACTAAGATCAGATCAGCATATGTATACAGTTGGGTGTTAGAAAGAGCTGATAGTAAAGTTGAGTCCTTGTAGGACTAAACACTGCTGCGTTGATGTTATTGGTTGCTTCTTGTTTGAGGATCATAGGCCTAACCTGCTGCTGGGCTACACTGCAGGCCATAGCCAACAGCATAGGCTATTCTATCAGTGTTGGACAACGTGGCACATCATAGCCTTGAAGGCCTTCATTATTGACTGTGTGAAGGATAAGGACTGAAGCAATGACAACTAGTACAACAAGAGTACGACAACATTTTGGGAGATGTATTGGGTCAAGGTTTGACCATGTTTAATTCAGTTTAATGAGCATCCTATGGTGCCATATGGATGATCTTCCTAGGAGCAGAACCAACTGTCTAGTTTTGGGGTACATTGAGCTTGCTGTCATAAAATATCAGTTTTGTATATTTGTACTATCTCTCTCTCTCTAGTGAACTATTGAAGAATATAAGAAGAATTGATCAAGGGTTTCCCCACATTGGGATTTGTCCTTAGCTAGTGCCACATCTTGTGTCCTCTTGTCTTGGCTTGTCTTCTATTGTTTATATTTATGTTCTATCTACATTTTATTATCATGCTAATGTGATTGCTAACTGGTCATTGATATTGAACTAACAACAAAATTGAAGTAAATTGCTCTTAAGCATAGAACATACCAAAATTTAACATGGTATCATTGCTGAGGTGAAGAAAAAGCCCAAGAAAGAGTGAAAGAGCAATCACCGAAGATAGTTGGAAAGGACAAAAGGCTCAATGGGTTCCTCATCCCACTTCCCAGTTGAAGACAAGCTCCGTGAAAAGTTTGACTATCATGGATAGAAGATGTCTCTTGATCTGACATTGGAAGAACAAGAAGTGTTGGATTATGTGAAGGGTAAAATCCTCGAGCCTCCATCAAATGCACCGGCTGCTACAAAGAACAAGTACACCAAGGCTGAATTCAAAGCGAAGAAGATTATTAGAGATTCCATTGACAAGCATTTGGTGGCCTACATCTCTGATCTAAACACTTCCAAGGAGGTCTACGACAGATTGGTAAGCATGTTCAAGGTTAGTGATGCAAATCAAATTTTGTTTCTCAAAAATAAATTGAAGGATATTAAGAAGGTCAAGGACGAGGATATTCAATCCTACTTCTTAAGGATCACTGAGATCAAGAATGATCTTCTATCAATTGAAGAAGTCATTCCTGACAGGGAACTTACTATCACTACCCTTGGAGGACTCCCACCTGAGTGGTATATATTTAGAACCACTATACTCAATAATGATCGAATTCCAGGATTTGAAGAATTGATGTCAAGATGCATCCAGGAAGAAACAATAATGGTGGAGCAAGAAATGCCTTGTAATAGAGGCAACCCCACTACTTTCTCCACTCATGCCAAAAGGAGAAATAATACAGGGTCTAAAGGACACTTCTATGGAAAGCCCAGATCTAAGGGTGGAAGGAAAGGCATGTGCTTTGTTTGCAATAAGTTTGGCCACTATGTGAGGGAGTGTCCAAATATAAGGGATACATCACATGATGATGATCACAATTACTCCAGGGGAAACTTCATCAACAATGATCGAAGGAATGATAGGTACAATGGCAAGGAAAGGGCATCAAGGAAATGGTCGACCCTCCAAGAAAGTAAGGAACTCCAGGCATGAAGAATCAAATGTTGTTAACAATAAGCAAAAGGAGTATTACCTTATACCGGCCCTCTCCACTACCTCACCTTCGGACACTTTGGGGAATTGGTTTATTGATAGTGGTGCTTCAAGGCACTTCACCAGATTCAAGGAAGCTCTCTCTAATCTGATAGAGAAGGAAACAAACTTGGGGATTATTCTTGGAGACGATGCCACCTATCCCGTAAAGGGTGTAGGGAATGTTACCCTTAGATTGAATCAGGGTAACATGATTCATTTACAATAAGTTCTATATGTACCTGATCTCAAGAAGAACCTGGTGTCCATTTCGGCAATGGAAGACAAAGGTTACAAGGTAGCATTCATCGATGGAAAGGTACGTGTTTGGAAAAGGAATTTTAAAGATGCTTTTACTCTTGGGTTCAGGGTTGGCACTTTGTATCAAGTTGCAAGAAGTCTATTGGGGACCATGTCTTGTGACACATCTCTTCAATCTGAACTATGGCACTGGATGTTTGCCCATCTTCATTGTAAGGCCCTACTCGATGTGAGCCAGATGGTGACAGGGATGTCTGAGTTCAACAAAGAGAATGAAGGTATATGTCCGCAATGTACCGAGGGAAAGCTTACAAGGGGGCTATTCCCCTCTAGCAATAGCAACACCACAGATGTGGAACAACCTGAGGGGTTTGAGGTTCATGACTAGGAATCTCATATATGCAGGTTGAAGAAAGCTCTCTATGGTTTGAAGCAAGCACCCCAGGCTTGGTATGAGAGGATCGATAGCTATCTGATGAAGCTGGGATTCTCTAGGAGTGAAGTTGATCCGAACCCTTCCTTTAAGGTTGAAGATGATAGATCTCTCATACTGGTGCTTTATATGGATGACCTCTTTCTGACAGGTGTAGACCCTCTCATTTACAAATGTAAGAGGGAGTTGGATTCCGAATTTGGAATGGTTGACCTCAAGCCCGTGACTACCCCGATGGAGCTTAACTTTAAGAAGTTATGTGGTATTGTTGCTGGACCTGAATTGGGAAATGCCTCTGATTCTTGTCAACTCATAGGAGCATTGATGTTCTTGGTGAAATCCCGTTCGGATATATGTTTTGCAGTTAACACGTTGAGCCAATATATGGTTGAGCCTCATCACACATATTGGATTGGTGCCAAGAATATTCTGAGATATTTTCAGGGCACAATCACTCATGGACTGAGATACATTGCCGAAGATGAGGGACTGCATGGCTATTTTGATGCTGATTGGGCAGGCAGTGTGATGGATCGCAAGAGCACTTCTAGGTGTTGTTTCTCTTTAGGTTCTGTTTCGATATCCTGGATGAGCAAGAAGCAGAAGTCGATTGCTTTGAGCACTGCTGAGGCCAGATACATAGCTGCGAGTATGGCCTCCCGTGAAGTTGTTTAGTTGTGGAAGCTCTTCAGTGAGCTGTTTGGACATGTGTTGGATACATCATGATCCTCTACAACAACCATAGTGGGATCCGATTATCGGAGAATCTTGTATTTCATGATCGCTCCAAGCATATAGACATCAAGTGCCACTTTATCCAGGATATGGTACAATGAGGAGCAATAAGGCTCCATCACATTGGGTTGATGAGCAGGTCACCGATATTCTGACGAAGCCCCTAGGAAAGGTCAAATTCTTGACTTTTCAAAAACGACTAGGAGTCGTGGAGAGACCCTCTCCTGAGAGTCCTGTATGAGATTGAATCTGAGCTCTGGGAGCTCCGGGGGGCTTGGGGTACTTCTTGGAGCGATGAGAAACCATAGGGTGAGTGGTTCAGCCTTCCCCTAGTGTTTTGCTATGTAGGCAGGAAAAGTGGTTCATCCTTCTCCTGCTGAGACACAATCATAGGGTGAGCGTTTCAGCCTTCCCCTAGTGATTTGTTGTGTACAGGGCGAGTGGTTCAGCCTTCCCCTGGGATACCCCATTGCGACATGTAGGCAGGATGAGTGGTTCATCCTTCTCCTGCTGAGACAACCTACCCATGCAGTCTAGGACTCATAGGAAGTACCTCTCATCTGGCCAATGAGTAGGGAAATGAGGATAGGGACCATAGTACTACTGATGGATGCATCGTGTGCTACCGTACTCCCTATGCTAGGATGATATTGATCTGGGATCAATTGGAACTGACTTCGGGTCAGTGAACTGATTTCGGATCAGTAAGAGTGGTATGAGACACTCTCTTTATTTGGAACTGATTTTGGATCAACAAGAGTGGTATGAGACACTCTATTTTATCTGGGACTGACTTCGGGTCAATAGAGAATGGTATGATACATTCTTGATCACTTCTTCTTCTTCATAGTTCAGCAGAGCAGAGAAGTGCAGGGCACTACATTGATGGCAGAGATAGTACCGACTGACAGATGGATTAGCAGATGGAGTTCTCCCTAGTTGAGAGCGAGTGTTAAAATTGGAAACTAGGGCCAAACTCCATGTTGGTCACCTTATTTATGGTAGTTGATATTTTTCCTGGATTCCTCTCTTCGAGAGGTGTAGCGTTGATGTAAAGATCATCTGATTCCAACATGTATTTATGGAGATATGAATTTATTTATATTATTTGACAATTTGTCAAGTTCAACCAACAACCAAATAACCCCCAGCTCAACCTCAACATTGCATTTAAATAGAGGAGGCCTCAAGTCATTTGTTACACACATCCCTCATGATCTCTCTCCACTCGTTTGGGTGTGGTGGCAAGAGAGGTCAAGAAGAAGATATAGCCGCAATCCTAGAGAAGGAGATCTAGCCGCAGGTGAAGAGGAGACTTAGCCGCAGTTCAGATGTGCCCTAGCCGTAGTCAAAGAAGGAGGCCCTAGCTGCAGTCTTGAAGGACATATAACCGCAGTCAAAGGAAGCCCTATCCGTAGTCAAAGAGAAGGCTCCTATATTTAGTCAGTGAAGGCTCTAAGCCTCAACAAGGGAAGGCTCTATTACACAGTCAAGGAGGCTCTGATCCGTTGTCAAAAGGAGCTCTAACCCAGAGCTAAAGAAGCCCTAATTTGCAGTTAAGAACAGGCCCTAAGCCGCAGCCAAGAAGAGCCCTAGCCGCAGCAAAGAGAGACCCTTATCTGCAGTTTAGAAGAAGCCTTAACAACATAAATAGGCCTAGAAGGATAGCGTTGAATTTTGGTTGCTGTAGATGATAGCATGGTGAAAGAAGCATGGTGACAACACAATGATAAAGGTTGTTCCTAGGCATACCTTAAGGATTGTTTTCAAGGTTGGTAAGCCACAGTCATAATGCGTTGAACAAATCTTCCCTAGACTAAGATCAGATAAGCATATGTATACAGTTGGGTGTTAGAAAGTGCTGACAGTAAAGTTGAGTCCTTGTAGGCCTAAATATTATTGCGTTGATGTTATTGGTTGCTGCTTGTTTGAGGATCATATGCCTAACCTGCTGCTGGGCTAGGCCGCAGGCCATAGCCAGCAGCATAGGTTGTTCTATCAGTCTTGGACAGTGTGGCACATCGCAGCCTTGAAGGCCTTCATTATTGACTGTGTGAAGGATAAGGACTGAAGCAATGACAACTAGTACAACAAGAGGACGACAACATTTTGGGAGATGTATGGGGTGAAGGTTTGACTATGTTTGATTCAATTTAATGAGCATCTTGTTGGTGCCATATGGATGATCTTCCTGGGAGCAGAACCAGTTGTGTAGTTTTTGGGTGCATTGAGCTTGCTATCATAAAATCTCAATTTTGTATATTTGTACTATCTCTCTCTCTCTCTGTTGAACTATTGAAGAATATAACAAGAATTGACCAAGGGTTTCCCCACATTGGGGTTTGTCCCTGGCTGGTGCCACATCTTGTGTCCTCTTGTCTTGGCTTGTCTTCTATTGTTTATGTTTATGTTCTATCTGCATTTTACTATCATGCTAATGTGATTTCTAACTGGTCATTGATATTGAGCTAACAAGAAAATTGAAGTAAATTGCTCTTAAACATAGAACATACCAAAATATAACAAGTGTCCATGATAAGCAAACTACAAAACTCAATTTCAAAATGACAAGGCATACCTTTAGCTTTGAGAGGCCCACCTTCAAACATACGATCATGGTAGATGGGCGAGGGACCACATGGATGGCACAGGTGGTGGAGAAATGGCACAATGAGCTAGCTGATGGCTACAAGGGGTTGCTGGCTGCCGACTGAGGACCATCTTGGAGTAAACAAATTCTCTCAGGGATATTTTCCACGAAATGGTGGGTAACACCCATAAAGACAAGAACTATCTAATATCACTCCCTCTCAACCAGGGAAGAGATACCCACCAAACCAAGCTTGCCTCTCAAGTACTCAAGATTCTCTTTTGGTAACGTTTTAGTCAATATGTCAATTACCTGTTCACCTGTAGGTAGATAGTGCAGCTCTACAATCCCATTGCGTACCAAGCATTTGATGTAGTGGTACTTGTTGTTTATATGTTTTGTCTTTGCATGAAGCACCGAGTCTTCCGTCAATTTTATACAACTTTGATTATCACAATGTATCCATGTAGGGGTAAGGGGTCCTTCAAACAAGTATGATAGTAAATTCCTGATCCAAACTGTTTCCCGACAGACCTTGCTTGCGGCAACATATTCAGCTTCAACACTACTCAAAGCAACCGTATCCCAATTTTTGCTCATCCATTAAACCATGGAAGATCCAATGCTGAAACATCCTCCTTTTGTGCTTGTTTCATCTGTCTCACTACCACCCCAATATGAATCTGTAAATCCTGTAAGTTGGATTTCATTCTCAGTAAACTTGAGGAAGTGATGTATAGTCCCACACAAGTATGTTAGGATATGCTTGGCTACAATCTAATGCTCATGTTTTGGCTCCATCTGAAACTGACTAAGAACATTCATTGGAAAACAAATGTTTGGCTTGGTATTCAACAAATACATCAATGACCCAATTAGTTGTCTGTAGCGAGTTGGATCTACCAGACTAGATTTTGAACTCCTCAACCTTTTCAAAGTTGAAATCATAGGAGTCATCACAGGCTTGCAACCCATCATACCATATTTCAAAAGCATCTTGATCACATACTTACCTTGACCAAGATATATCTCTCTTGGCTTTTTCCATACTTCTAGTCCCAAATAATAGTGCATAACCCCAAGATCCTTGATATCGAATTCTGCCGCTAAGTACTTCTTGCATTCCTGAATTCGATGCTCTGCACCTGTAACTAGTAAATCATCCACATACAAGAGTATTATAACTAGCTCATTCTGGACCACCTTGATATATAGTTTAGGATATGTTGTACTCTTGTTAAAACCAAGTCTCAGGAGGTATGCATCCATTCTTGCATACCATGCTCTCGGTGCTTTCTTTAAGCCATATAGAGCCTTCTTCAACCTGAAGACTTGAGTTTCCCTTTGATTTATTTCAAATCCTTGAGGCTGCTCAATGTAGACCTTCTCATCAGTGGTCCCATTCAGGAAGGTTGTATTGACATCCATTTGATGAATGTTCCAACCCATAGAAGCAACCAACAAAACAAGCGATCTTATTGTTGTATACATAGCTGTGGAAGCAAAGGTTTCCTCATAATCGATCCCTTCTTTTTGTGAGAAGTCCCTTGCTACAAATCTTGCTTTGTATTTGTCTATGCTCCCATCTGCAACGCGCTTTATCTATAAATCCATTTTGAAGTGACTATCGATGTGTCACTAGGCCTAGGGACAATCTCCCATACATCATTCTTCATTATGGACTGGCATTCTTCCTACACTGCATTCCTCCATTCTTTATGCTTAGCTGCATCCTCACTAGAGGAAGGTTCTGCCTCAATTAACCTTGTCATGTCTGCAGCATATCCAGAATACCTCTTCGGTTTCTTACTTTCCCTGGATGTTCCTGATGTTGTATGTCCTTCTACCTCTTGAAGAGTAGTTTTCAACCAAACATGCCTCTTCCAATTTTCTAGAACAATTACTTGTTATATAGGCTCACAAGTGTTGAAATTTCTAAATCTAACACATCAGAAATCCCTATTGCATTATCTGGTTTAATTCACCTACTTGTTTATTCCTTAACAAGTTATTTATCCATATAAATACTGAAAATAAACACAAATGCAGTCTCAGCTCATATACAGATCATCAACTGAAATAATAGACAAACACACAAGGGACACCGTTATTTTTGGACAATCCTCCCTGGAAAAACCCAATGCGGGAAAACCGATGTAGCAGTTCTGAGGGTTTTATTATTACGCATATTTCTTGAGTACAACTAGGGTGCCAAACTGCCTCACCCAACAGAGAGTTCTGCACGAAAATAATACCTCTTCTCGAAAGCAGATATTTAGCTTCTCAGCACTAGTCTGCCCCACAAAAATCCTTCCGGCGCTTCTCCAAAGCTCTGTGTCAGCCCTGCTAGCCTCTATGTCGCTCTAGAACCCCCTGCATCGGCCCTCTGCCTCTTTGCGTCAACTCTCTAGCCTTCTGCGTCACCCATGCAGGCCCCTCAGCCTCTGCGTAGTCTCTAGCTGCCTCTGCATGGCTCCTGTTGCCTCTGCTAGCCTCCTGAGTCACTACGCTGACCCTTTGGCACTACCTCTGCCTCTCTGCTATGTATTCACTACCCCTTGTTGCAACTCAGATCACTTGTTCGAATTTTCTCAGCAAGCCCCACTCCAGGAAATCGAACTAACTGATCAATCTTGGTGTATCTCCAACTGAGCCTCAAGTCTCCTCTTATACTTTTCCTGTTGAGTCTTCAACGGCCGAGATTAAGTCTCTGATCAACGGCTAAGATTAGATATGGCTTGATCCATGTCATTTAGAACATTCTCACCCAGTTTTATATTAATACCCATGAATATTTTATTTTTCCTAAGTTTAGACTTATGAACCCCATTAAAAATATTAATTATTTTAATATCTCTCTAACCGGGTGGAATTTCCCCAAACCATTTCTGGGTCTTGGAGATCTTATGTTCTTTCGCCTCTCCACCAATTTTCATGGCTATATCACATCCGAGGCTACCACAAATCAACACTCCCTCTTAGCGAGGAATGTGCTCTAGTAATGCTCCACCACTGAACATCACACTGATCCTTCCGCATCGGTACCTGTCTGATGCTTGGCCCGCTGCTCAACATCCACTGCACTTCTACCTCCCATACTGCTTCCCATGACTTTGCCACTACCACTGCTACATCTGTATTGCAACTCCCTTTGCATCCATGTTGTTGCGGGTCCTTCCTCCCAACACTGCATCTGCACTGCAACTCTCTCTCAAATGCTTCATCATGCTTCCCATAGCACTACCGCTGCTAACTACTGCACTGCAACTCAGTTACCAAGAAGTAAGTAACTGATCTACCCAACTACTGACATCCTTGTCAGTCTGAAAGCCCCTTGATGCTAAAGCTACCTCTGTTGCTATCCTGTGCTCCCTCTGTTGCCTCTACACTGCTGCAACCACCTCTGTGCCTCTCTGCACTGCTGCAACCATCTATGTGCCTCTCGCACTGTTGCAACCTCCACTCCGCTGCCACAAACCTCTGCATCCTAGCACTGCCTTGTTGCTCCATCGCATCTTTTTTCTACCAACATCCGTCATCCTACTACTATCATTCGGGGCTCCCATAGCTGGATATGATCCAAGGTTTTAGGTACCTCAAGGATCCTGCCCTTACATCTTCTGTAATCGTCCTCACTATAGCTTGATGTCACCCCACCTCTTCTCTAGAGGTGCATGAGCACTCATGGCACAGTCATCATCCACTTGACTTCTTTCTCCGCCTTAGCCGAAGCTGCCTTGGAGTCAGAAGCCTCTCCCTTATTCTTCTTCCTAGGACACTGGGTTGCATAATGACCCAGATCCCCACAATGGAAGCACTTCACCTTGGAGATTTCCTTCTTCTTCCTCTTCCCTTGTTGTCCCGTAGATGCCATAGTCGCATCCTCCTCCTCCTCTTTCTTGATTCGACCTCCTTTGTTGCTACTTCCTTCCTTAGTCAATCGTCTGATCTCTTCTTGGTGAAGAGCTGCCCACATCTCTTTCCATCCTGGAAGATTAGCTCTACCCAAAATGCTTTGGAAAAATGTCTTTCAATCCTCGGAGATTGCATTCAAGGCGGTTCGCACCATGAACTCTTGACCCGATGTGGCCCCTATGTTGATTTGGGGTAGCATCGGATGTCCTCTAACCACGAAATTTGATGGAGATGTTGGGGCACAGGAGATCCCCAATACCAAGAAAGGGTTTGGGCAGATTCTAAACAGATCAGGAGATATTAAAATAATTAATATTTTTAATGGAGTCCCTAAGTTTAAACTAAGGGAAAATAAAATATTAATGTGTATTAATATGAATCTGTGTTAGAATGGTCCAAAAGACATGGATCAAGCTAGATCTAATCTTAGTCGTTGATTAGGGACTTAATCTCGGCCCTCGATATGTCAGCAGGAAAAGTATAAGAGGAGGCTTGAGGGTCACTTGGAGAACACACCAGAGTGATCAGCCATTCTATTCTCTAGAGCAGGGTTTGGTAAGAGAGATAGAATCAGTGTTCGGGAGAGCAGCTGAGGGGCATTGAGTACAGAGAAACAAAGAAGGTAGAGGTTGTGCTAGGAGAGTAGCGCAGCAGCCAAGGAGAGTGACGCAAAGCCAGCAAGGGCTCACGCAGGTCCACGTAGAGGCAGCCATGTGTTGCAAAAAGCACCAGAGAGGCCTGTGTGTCTGACGTAGAGGCCCAGAAAGTTGACGCATGGCCTCCTGGGGCTGAAGCAAGCCAAGAAAGGCTGACGCAGGGCCAACGTGAGACAGAGAGGGTCTAACGCAGTCCAGATTGGGCAGACGCTGGGGTTGCAGAGCAGTTTTGTGCTGAGGAGCTGCCGGAAGGATTTTCCGGGGTTTCAGCCAGGAGATTTCTCTCAAACTATGAGGTATAGCTTCTAAGGAAATTCTCTGTTGGGTAGGCCAGTTTCAGCACCCAGATTGTACTCTGATATTTCTTAATAAGAAAACCCTCAGATAGCTACACTGGTTTTCTCGCATTGCGTTTTTCCGGGGACATTGGTCCAAAAATAATGGTGTCATGTGGTGTGTTTGTGCTTGTTTCTTTTAGTTGTTGATTTGTAATATGTTAAGCATGCACTGGTGTTTATTTTCAGTATTTACTTTGTAAATAACTTGTTAAGGAAAAATAACAAGTAGGTAGGAATAAATCAGGTAAAGTGCATGAAGGGTTTCTAAACTAAGTAAAATTAGAAACTTCAACACCCTATGGAAGTAAGTTGGTCGTGAATCTCTTGCAACCTACTGAGATATAGATCTATCTGCTCCCCCTTCTGCATCTAATACAACTGCAGTTGATTCTCCAACAACATCTTCCTCTGCACGAAAGTGCCTCGATACAATGTAGTCAAGGTATCCCACATCCCCTTTGCCTTGTTCTGCTCGGCAATATGCAGTATTACATAATCCTTGACCCCATCAAGGATTATGTACTTTACCTTTGCCATTGCATCCTCATACCTTTCATTATCAGCTGGGTCGACTGGGATAGACACGGTTCTCAAGGCGAAGCCCTTGATGCAATGTCTATCCAGAATAGACAAGATCCTGGCCTTCCAGATGACAAAGTTGGAGGCCTTGTCCAACCTGTCCTGATCCCTCAGTCCATTCATTTCCATCTCCGCTCCTTTTCTGGACTCCCTCTAAGTCTCAACTTCCCTCTTGGAAGTTCTCTCCTAGACTCCCTTTGAGTCTTGATTTCCCTATTGGAAATCTTCCCGCCAACTGTCGATTCGCTCCTCTCCGATCCTCTTTGCAACTACAACTCAGATTTGGATTTCTTTGCTAGAAATTTGTCAAGGCAACGACTCCCTCTACCTTGGTTTTGTCCTATTAGGTACTGTTCTGCTTCGACAACAACAACACCCCACCAGCTTCCTAATCCACAATCTGCCTACAGCTCCCTATGCCCCAGCAACTGAAGAAACTCAGCCTTCCAGCTGTGCGCAATCCTGGCAAAGGCTGAATCCCTCTTCTAGCCAACTGCGTCAAGCCAACTTGACTAAGTAGGATGACGTGGCTCTTTATGAGCCTCTTTTGCCTCTCTTTGCCTCTGCACTGGCCCTCTCTTTGGCTTGAAATGATGACGCAGGCCCTTTGTGTCACTCCTCTGCTGCCTTCTGCTTAGGAGTAGATCTGTCTCTCGAGATAGCTGCTACTACTGCAAATACTTCTAATTATGTTGGTGCCTTCATTCCTTCTGTGATTTGCAATGCTCTGATACCATGTTGAAATTTCTAAATCTAACACATCAGAAATCCCTACTGCATTATCTAGTTTAATTCACCTACTTGTATATTCCTTAACAAGTTATTTATCCATATAAATACTGAAAATAAACACAAATGCAGTCTCAACTAATATACAGATCATCAACTAAAATAATAGACAAACACATAAGCGACACTGTTATTTTTGGACAATTGTCCCCAGAAAAACCCAATGCGGGAAAACCGATGCAGTAGTTCTGAGGGTTTTATTATTATGCAAATTTCTTGAGTACAACTAGGGTGCCAAACTGGCTTACCCAACAGAGATTTCTACACAGCGGTAATACCTCTTCTCGTAAGCATATATTCAGCTTCTCAGCACTAGTCTTCCCCACGAAAATCCTTTCGGCGCTTCTCCAAGGCTCTGGAACCCCCTGCGTCAGCTCTCTGCCTCTCTGCGTCAGCTCTTTGGCCTTCTGCATCACCCACACAGGCTCCTCAACCTCTATGTAGTCTCTCGCTGCCTCTGCGTGGCTCCTGTTGCCTCTACGCAGCCTCCTCAGTCACTGCGCTGACCCTCTGGCATTATCTCTGCCTCTCTGCTATGTACTCACTTCCCCTCACTGCAACCCAGATCACTTGTTCAAATTTTCTCAGCACACCCCACTCCAGAAAATCGAACTGACTGATCAATCTTGGTGTATCTCCAACTGACCCTCATGCCTCCTCTTATACTTTTCCTGTTGAGTCTTCAACGACCAAGATTAAGTCTCTAATCAACGTCTAAGATTAGATTTGGCTTGATCCATGTCATTTAGAACATTCTCACCCAGTTTTATATTAATACCCATTAATATTTCAATTTTCCTAAGTTTAGACTTAGGAACCCCATTAAAATTATTTTAATATCTCTCTAACTGGGTGGAATTTCCCCAAACCATTTTTGAGTCTTGGAGATCTCATGTGCTTTGCCTCTCCACCAATTTTCATGGCTAGAGCATATCTGATGCTACCACAAATCAACAACAAGGACCTTCAACATCTTCTTGAGTAGGTCCCAGTTCTTGACCATCATTGTCCCTAGAGATATCCTCAAAGATAAGAACTTCTTCTTCATCAGGGTCCACTGGAACATCCTTTGATTTCTTGTAAGCTATGTTTTAAACTTTTTATCAAAGATGACATCTCTACTTACCTCAATTCGACAATCCTCCTTAACATAGATTTTGTCTGATTTAGATGAAGCTCGAGGGTTATTTTGTAGGTACCAAATTCTATTTGTTGGAGAAATTTGTCTTGGATGTTAACTATTCTACAAACATTTTTTGTGAATTGCTAGACAAATTTCCTTCATCTTGTCGTCGACTTATTAATCATTCGACAATCTATATTTCCAAATCATTTTGATTGGTGCAATTGATTTTATTTCAAATTTTTGGGCTGTCAAATTTTTTTTAGAAGGGTCGAATCATTCACTTGGGCCAAATATTATTTATATTATAAAGTCTAAAAAGGGTCCATTATTAATTTTGAAGGAGCTAAATTACATAAAAGTTTATTCAAGGGAGAGGTTGACTTTTTATTTGGCAAAGGCTGAAATCCAAATCATTATGAAGTGGAGCAATGAGATATTCTTTTGTAGGCCGTGAAAACTTTAATTATCAAAGGCATTCATAATTCAGGTTTTAAAATTTTATTTTTTTGAAATCATTTGCTAAGAGGAGCATAGGAGTAAGGCTTGACTGAAATCTCCATCCACGCAAGGACTGAAGCAAAGATTTATGGGATAGATATGATTCAGTGATTGTCAAAATCCCTCGTTGTGATAGAGATCAAAATTGTCCCAGCTTGAGCGCAAAACTCTGTTAAGCTGAGCAGGGAGATCAAATAAATTTGCAATTATTTGCTTAAGGCTGGAATCCATCCTTAATCCATCAATTATTAATTATTAATTAATAAATTTATTCTTTTTCTATGTTTCTTAGATCGATATTATGTTTAGTTAGCTATTAATAAATTTATTAATGATTTTGTTATTAAATAAATAAGATAATGATTATTAATGATTATTTATTTATAGTAATAATTATTTGTTTATTATAATAAATAAATAAGTGCATTATCTGGTTTAATAATTTTTAGGTTTTCAGTCGGTTTTTTAATTAATATCTTTGTTCTTTTTCTACTTATTCATATTTCTTTTTGGCCATTTGACTCTTCTTTCATTCATTCATTCTATGTCCTAAAGATGGATCCCCGTTGGGATTTGAAACGTTGACAAAATTCAAACTACACTGTGGAGAATCCGAGTCATCTTTTTATAAACAAAGACCACAGAAATTTGAAATCTAACATCCATCCCCTTGTAGCAGATTGTGTGCATTTTCAAGGAGGAGCAAATTAAATTTGTAGAAGTTGAAGGTTCAATCTCTTTGGTGAGCCTTGGTATTGCACCAAGAGTGTTGCAACTCCCAAGGGATCCTCAACTCAAATTATCAACCAGGGCTTCGTACAAACTTAGAGGTGACAATGTTATATGCACAATAGGTTAGGTTCTACTCATGTCATCCTCAGTCATGAAATCAGATCAAGGTGTATAGAGACCATTCCTCCCACTATGTATGGTGAAAACTTCTTATGATAGCATAATTCAACCTAATTCTAATTATGAAAGTAAAGATGCCATTCATTCACTTGTAGATGCTAATTGACATTGCATGAAAGAGAAAGGGCTAATCTACTTGCAGAAGTAAAGCTACTCTTAATCAAATCAATAACCTACTTTCATGTATCATTGATCTACTTTACATTTGTTTGAAAATAAGGAATCTAACTTTTAACATGCTTATGAAAAAAATACTAATTCTAACTTTGTTTTGCAGTGAGGAAAGGAGGAGGTTAGAGTGGTCTAAGAGCCTTCCTTAATCGTCACATCACAAGTTGGGGCCATTATTCAACTTAATTGGGCTAGGATCGAAGTGGGGAGCAAATCTAGTTGAAAAGAACACTGTTATAGGGCTGCTACAGGGGGCTGCTACAAGAGGTCCTGTATTGCTACGGGAGGCTTTGTTTTGCTACAGGAGGGGTTCCAAGAGCCTTTTGGGGGTAGAAATGGTGTCTTGAGCACAAGAGAAGATGGATGAAGGTATGAGGAAGTGAATGAAGGTTGGGGGAGCCCCCAAGCCAAGCCTGGGTCCTCTCAAAGGTCTATCTTGCGCCAAGGGTGATGCCCACAGTGTCCTCTATTTGCCTTAAAAGAATGACTATGGAAAAAGAGTTTGGGAGTAGGGTGAGGTGCAGAGGAAGAAGATGGAAAGATGTTCCCACACCTGCAAATCAACACAGCCCTGCAGCTAGCAAAATACTGCATCAAATGACCAATAATACAGTGAGATAAACTATCATGGAAAAGATGAATTCAATTTGACTAAAATCTATTGTATTCCAAAACACTAAGCTGATCACTAAACTAAGTTCTATGTTGCAGATAATAAACATGCAAAAGGATTACAACTAACATCTATCTATTTCCAAGAAATCATAAACAAATGTTTTTGGACTAAGATTGTAAATCTTTCCAATCACTCTTCCCACAAGAGAGGTGATAGGAAAGCCTGCAATCACAAGTTTTTATAGCTTAACATCTACTGAAACAAGAGAAAGACATGAAATGCTTTGAAATAAGAATAATAAAGAAGTACAGAAGAGGGACTAAATCCTCTGGGTTGAGCCCAAACCCAAGGGTTTCAACCCTCTAAAACTAGCTCAGATGCAGATCAATCGCAAACTTCTCATTGACATAAAATAGTAGTCTCATACATCACATGAAAGTTAAGAATAACAATGTCAAGCATTAGGCTCAGTAGCTACTCTTAGATGAATCAAAAACTCAAACCCTAATGAGCCTATTAGCTAGTTTATTTATACAAAAAGGTAGCTGATCGAAGCTCCCTTGAAAATATGAATGATTCCCTCTAAGATCTTGAGAATTGTGAATCTGGTTCTCCTTGATCTTCACATGTGCTTGGAGTCCCTCGACTGCTAGTGAATTTGAGCCATGAGTGAGGATCCTATGATCCTAAGCCGAGTTAGAGAGTTAAGGAGGTTGTCAACCCCCCCTAGATTCTCTTTTGGTTGTCTCCATCAAGCCCCTGCATAGTAAATGCCTCTTTTTCCTTCAATTTAATCACATCAGGCCTCACAACATGACAAACGCCTTTTAATCTTCTTACTAAGCATATTATGACTAAAAATGCGAATTAATATGAGAAAATGATAGTTCTAAGGGCTGGAGGATAGCATAATGAACTTCAAAATATACCTTTTAATCAGACCCATCATCACTCCCCTGCTGAAGGTATTGCTCATCCTCTGAGAAACTTAGTCATTCATCCTATGAAGCTCATTCATGGCCCTGGTGGCCTCTCTGACATCCCAAGGCACCTTAGATGGTGTGCCCTCCTATGTATAAAAACTTGCATTTTCCACTATCTTTGTCCATACCTTTTGTTCCTCTGCCTAGTTTCTTTCTTCTACTAAGCCCAACAACAAAGGTGGACTGAGTCTGAGTTCTATTCATTTGATATTCAGTATTTTCATGATTCTTTTGTACAATGGGGTTCTTTCCAAGGCATTCCTTAGCTTTTCAGGAGAGTAATACTCTCTGATTTGTAGACTGTTGGGTAAGGCATGTGACCTTCTCTGACAAGCTTGTAGACTCTTTGTACCTAACATCCTAAAAGTGTCCTCAAAATGTAGAATGTGTTTGTGTCAGTCTTGTTAACCTGTCACCTCTGTTGAAGGTATTGCTCATCCTCTGAGCAACTTAGTCATTCATCCATATGAAGCTCATTCATGGCCCTAGTGGCCTCTCTAACATCCCAAGGCACCTCAGATGGTGTGCCCTCCTGTGTATAAAACTTGCATTTTCCACTATCTCTGTCCATACCTTTTGTTCCTCTGCCTGGATTCTTTCTTCTACTAAGCCCAACAACAAAGGTGGACTGATTCTGAGTCCTATTCATTTGATATTTAGTCTTTGCATGATTCTCTTGTACAATGGGGTTCTTTCCAAGGCATTCCTTAGCTTTTCAGGAGAGTAATACTCTCTGATTTGTAGACTGTTGGGTAAGGCATGCGACCTTCTCTGACAAGCTTGTAGACTCTTTGTTCCTAACATCCTAAAAGTGTCCTCAAAATGTAGAATGTGTTAGTGTCAGTCTTGTTAACCTGTCACCTGGATCAAAAATGCTTTTACCATGTTTTTTTTAGGCTTTCACCATCAAATTTTTTCGTTACTAGGTTTACACAACAAATTTGGTCATTGTATGGTCAGTCCAAAGATGAAGTCATTGTTTGAAATTTCACTCATGCTGGTCCCTTATCACAATTTATGAAGGTTTCACAATGAAAATGGGTCAGTCATCATCATCATTCCATTAGGTCTTAGGCCATCCATTAGGTCACAAGGGTCTCCAAGGTCCATCATTTCTATAAAAAACCAGCAATAAGTAAAACATGACAAAGCAACTGTTGAAGAATTGATCATGATTTTCACACACTCTTCATATTCTCATGATATCAAAGGTTTCAAAAGAGGAAGCTCCAGCGCTTAGGAAAGCAAAAGCACATTCGCAGTGGTAAAGGTAAAATCTGTCTTCATAAAGTGAAATCTGTTCCTAAAGGAGGCTAGGTTTCTTTTTATTTTTGAAAAAGTGAGGAAATTTTCCCTATATAAACTCAAAAAGCCTCGTAACCCTTTCGTTCATATCCTATTCACTCCTTATCATCAAGCTCACTCGCCCAAAAAAGCAAAAAACTCGTTTCCCTAGGAGAAAATAGCCAAAATTTGGAGGCGCTGCGTGTAGATACACTGTGTTGTGCTTAGGAGGCAGGCGCTGCGCTTCTGTGAACTGCGCTACGCGTAGGAACATTGCGCTACACGCAGGACAGAGTGCCCTGAAACTCACCAAAATTTTCCCAAACTTCAAATTTTCACTTGCAAGCTTGGTTTAACTGTCTTCTGAGCTAAGGAACAATTAAGTACACCATCATCCTCTATCTTTTGCTTTCCCAATTTCATTCCATGTCAATAAATTTTCAAGCTAGGGTTTATAGCAAATTTTTCATGGGAAATGCTAGGGTAAAAATGGTCATCATAATTTCTGATCTCCAAAACATGTAAATTCATATCCTACGCACACACACATGTTTGATGAGTCATTTTTACCAGTTCATCCACCTCCAAACAAAGTTTAAACATTGAAAAAGCAAAACCCTGGCTCATTCCTAGAGTTCTTTGGGTAAATTTCATCACAAACCTTCTTGGTCTCACTTGCAAGCAACAACATCTTTTTCACTATTTTCTTCACTCATTTCCATTAGTCTTCAAACTCATCTCATCTTTCATAAAACCCCTCCCATCATTTTGTCAAAATCTCCCACATATCACTTCATTTCCATTCACACCTTACATCTATTTTCACTTCCTACTACTAGGACTTTGTGTCATCATGGAAGCTGAATCTTCGCCAGAAAGAAAGAGACAACACAAAGGAGGGAGGATTCTCAGATATGAACCATCAGATTGCAACACAGTCAACTCCTATCCTTTCATCAAACAGTGCTTTGAGGATGTTCACTGTTTGGAATTTTTCAAAAGGGTAAGTGAGGCAGGGTTTTATGAGCAACTGACAGATTGGGTAGCAACATAACTGAAAGGAGATACTGGTTTCATTGTTGGTATTGAGTTTAGTTTCTCAGTGGTCGCCATCTCACTAGCAACTAGTTTGCCAGACAATGGCGAATATTGGTTTAAGGGAATGAGTCTAGATCTTGAAAACTACAAGCCCTTCTTGAAGATGCCATACAGAGATACACATACTCACCTCATTCCTTTCAGATATTTACTCGAGAAATATGCCCCTTTAATGAAAACTATCATGAGGTTATTTACCTATGAAGGTAGGTTTTGTAGGTTGTATGCCTATCATATTCGCCTCTTGATGCACTTCACATCTCAAAAGCCACTCAACATGTGTAATTACCTGTTCAGTAGCATTTCAAAAATGTCTGAAAAGATACAATTAAAATACAAACAAAACTCCCCAAGCTTGTTCCATCAAAGTCTCATCAAAACCATTGTCCTTCACCAGCTGGTAGAGAAAGGTATGGCTTGGGAAGCTTTTGTAGAAGCAGCTTTAAATTGGCATGAGGAAAATGCAACATCTCAGTCCCCAAGTGCACCAAAACAACAAACAGAGATGGGGTCATATAGAAAAACAGCAGAGAAGATTCAACTACCTAAGCTAGAGGTGACCAAAGTGTATAAGAAAGGGCAGAGGCTTGTGTTTTCTTCTCACAAAGAGAAAGGGGCCAAGCCTTCTTCATCGACAAAGCAGGAATCAGCAACAAAGGATAAGGAGAGAGTTGAGCACGAGTTTGAGCTTATTTATTTAGAGGTGGAAGATTAGACGTCAACCATGAGATAGCCTATCAGAGACAAGGACTACCAAATCAAGGAGCTGGCAATAAATCTGGAAAGGGCAAAGTATGTTATATCATTCCTTGGACAGGAAAACAGTCAACTCAAAGAAAAAGAGTTGATCCTAGAAAAGGAAAAAGATAAGTTAATGCAGCAAGCCGGCAAAGGTAAGGAGATAATGACGTCAAGCGAGCCTGAACCATTAGAGGTGAGAGGAAAATGGAAAATACCAAGAATAAGAGGCCTCAAAGAAAGCTTTGCAAGAGGAACAAGAACAAATTTTGCTCAATGAAGACCTTCACCTAGAGGAAAGGATTGCCCTAGAGGTTCATCAAGATAAAGAATATTGGCTTAATAGGGTGAATGAACACTTGGAGAAGCTCCTGGAGAAGGCAAACAGAGACAATGAAATTCTTAGACACATGGCGCATCAATATCAAGCTCAAAACATGATCGCCAATGTCAAGGTAAAACAACTTGAAAATAAGCTCAAGGAGGCCAAGAAACATTAAAAGGTTGACGGAAACTTGGAGATGCTTGCTAAAGCATATATGAAGCTATAGCAAACCTATTTTTACACCTTCCCTCCAATTTTGAGCAAATTTTGAGTATTTTGAGTATTTTGACAAATTTTAGTCTAAGTTTAGAAATTTCGCTGCTCCAGGAGCGCAATGCCTTGGCGCTGCGCTTTTTCCTCAGGCCTCCATTTGAGGAAAGGTCTACATTTTTGGAAAGGTATTGACATCCTCTAAAAACCCATTTGCCCATATTTTGCAGAGGTGGCTTATTTTTGGAGAAAAATGCAAAAAAGTGGCAAAAAACTAGCATTCTGGACCATTTTTTGACAAGCGTTGCGCTTCTGGAGTGACCTTGGGAGAATGGATTTTTGAAGGTCTTTCGGTGCTCCAAATTCAGAAAATGAAACTATTCTAGAAACTAGACTTGAAGGGCTAGTTGACCGTTCTCTCAGATTTGCATTTTGACCCTTGGAAAGCACCTGAAAATCAGCTCAAAGTTGGTGTTGCGCTTCTACAGTTTCTGTGTTTTTATTTGAAAATTTTCACTATGTAAAATTTCTAGTTTTTAGTCTGACTTGGTCAAATTCAAGATTCTCTATGTAATGGAACTAGTTATGAGGCTAGGTGACGTAGGCATGAATAAATGTACATCATAGGTTGTTTTTTATGTTTATTAGGCCTCATAAAAGAAGCAAACTCCTTAACAAACTCTTCATGAAGTGTTTGAGTTGCACCTTCTCACTCTCACCTGTTGGTTGAGAGAATCTTGGAGTTAGTTCCTCCACCAAGGAATTCGACTCCTGAAGATGGGAACGTGGTCTAGGAGAGTCTATAAGTATCATTTCACTTCAGGAGAAGAGGGTTGAACTTTTTGTGAAGGAGGCTTGCATTGTAATCATCTTTCAGCTAATACAGATACAGGTTGTAGCTATTTTCAAGGAACTCTAGCCCAGTGAGTTCATGGTGCTTGTACTTCATTCTTTTTGTTTTCTCATGGTCTAAACATCTTTATCTACTTTATATCTCTTCTCTCTATGAATACCTTGTGATAAAATACTTAGAATTCTTGTTTTTCAAGTTATGTTATCTGGTTTTCATAGTTATGTGTTTTGTCTTCCTAAGTTAATGAAATCATGTTTATTTATGCTCATTAGTTTCTTCCACATTATATCCTCTATACTACACTGATAAATACTCAAATTACACCATGGCTTCTGACATCTAGCTCCTTCTTATGTTTGCTCCTGTATTCCCACAGCCTAGACCTACTTGTGGCTCCAAACCCTAAGTTCAGCAAATCCTTAAAAAAACCAAATTTTCACAAACAAATACACATATCTAGCCTAAAATTCATTTGCTTTAAAGTCATATCACTGATAAGAGACTTAGAGAGATCCCTCTCATGCTCAGCAGGGATAGCTACTGAGCTGAAGTGGTTTGAGGTTACCCTTGTCGATTTCCTTTTCAGCCTAGGAGATTGTAAGGACTAACATTTTTGGCACCATTGTCGGGGAACGACTGTTAAATTATTCCTGGAAAAAATCTAAGAGCTTTCAAAGAACTAGTTCTGTACCTCTCTGTTTCTAGTATATGAAGATAGGTTGAATTCATAAATCTCATCAGTTTAGGCTATATACATTCTGGCTTCCAAAAGGCATACCAGGTCAAATCCTGACCCAAATCCACCCTTCATTGTTGAAGACCCTGAAAGACTGCTTAGAAAACTTAGACTACCTATCACTAAAAGTGCAGTTCATAAAATTAAAAGAACAACTTCTCTGCCTAAAAACCTATTCGCCTTTGAGAAAATTCCATTTGAAGAGCAGATGGAATTATCACTTACAAGGTCCAAGTCTGACTCTTGTATCTCTGATATAATATTAGAACCTTTAAAGGTTGAAACTCACTCTTTTTCTTCAGAATCTTTGTCTGCTAAGACTGATCATGAACTGTGGTTAAATTTTGATAAGCTTCAAAGCCTTGCTGACCAACTCCAGATCACTACTGAAAAAGCTTTAGTTCAATACCAACTTGAATACCTAGCCACAACTTCACCCTCTTTTTCACCTCCAAGCTCATCTACCACATCTCCTAAAGCCTCAGTTTCATCATCTTTCCTGCCTCCCCCGTTTGTTCCATCCTTGCCTCTACAACCCATTTTAGTAGTTCCAAAATCCTCATCAGCATCACCACCCTTACTTGCACAATCCATTGAACAAATTCATTTTCCCCAGTGGTCATGGCAAGATTTGCGCCTCTTTTATTGCTTGCTCAGCTTACTGCTTTGCCTCAGAACTATGGTCAAAGACTTCCTTTGTTTGACGAAAGTGCAGAAATTACAACTGAGCTGCATGTTGACAAGTTAATAGACTTCATTGATTTAGAAGAAATTGATGAGGAGAATGCCAAAATGAGGATTATCGCTCAGAGTTTCTTAGGAGATGTTAAGAAATGGTTTCGAAGTATGGCTGCAAATTCCATTAACAGTTCTCAAAGATTGATTGAATTATTTCTAGCTCGTTGGCAAGAGAAGAAAAATCCATTGCAAATATTGGCCGAGTATAATTCAATGAAAAGAAACCCCAATGAAACAGTTCAAGAATTCACATCAAGATTTAATACAGTGTACAATTCTATACCTGATGATATGAAACCTCCTCCTGGTTTGGCTCTTCTTCATTATCCTGATGATTTCGATCCAGACATGGCCTACCAGCTCAGAGAAAGAGACCCAACTACTCTTGAAGAGATGCAATGGAATGCAATCAGTGTTGAAGCCAATTTGCTCATTAAGAAGTCAAAATCAAAGCCAGAGAGGGCGGGGAAGAAAGTTGTTTTCAGAGAAGAGCCTGCATCATCTTCTGATGCAAAGCTCAATAGTCTGATAAAAACTATGGAGAGGATGATGGATAGAATATCCCTTCTGATGCAAAGCTCAATAGTCTGATAAAAACTATGGAGAGGACGATGGATAGAATATCCATAACTGATCGACAAGCTGAACCATCAGTGAGGAATCCTAACTTTCGCGGACAACAGCAACAATAGTTCAGAAATTGACAGAAAGAGCAGCAAAATCAAGATCTTCAAAGTCAAGTAAAAGCTCCATTTTAGCAAAACTACGCTGAAGGTCAAGAAGAAGATGAAGAAGAAATTGTAGAAGCAAATCACTTCTTTCAAGAAGATGAACTGCCTACTTTCTTAACAGAGGAAGATCAGTTTTCCGAAGACTCTTTCATACCAAATGATCAGCAATTTGTGCTTGCAAGCAAAGATTTGTGGGCTGATAGGACTGAAGAGTACCAAAGGGCATATCAGAATGCCCTCAGTCATCTCCAAAAGCAGTACAATTTAAGGAATAGAAATGTACCTGTTACTCTAACTCAGAAAAGACAAAATTTACAAAAGGACATACTAAGCAAAGAAACCAATCCTGTAGGCCATAATAAGGACAAATATATTGTCATACTGAATCAAGATTGAACCAATGAAGCCTCCACTAGCAATGTGAGGAAGGACAAAGAATTGCAAACTGAAAGCCAAAGGAAGGAACCTCAAGCTAAAGGCCAAAAAGAAAGGAAGGACATCGCTTCAAAAGAGGTAGAAAAGCAATCTAATCTTTTTAGTTTGGAAAATGAAATTTCTAAATTGAAGATAGCCATTCCCCTCACCGAATTGGTAAGGAATGACAAATATAAATTTCAGATTGCAAAAATGGTTAGGGTTGATCAGATATCTGATACAGTTAATGTAGCTGATGATGAGCCAACGATCCTTTTTGGTCCAGCCTTAGAAGGAGCTCTTGAAGATAGTGAAATTCCTCCTTTTTATCTGAGTCTTAAACTTCATGACTTTATCCTTCATAATGCTATGCTAGATTCTGGCGTCTCTCATAATCTGATACCTAAAGCCATCATGGATAAACTAGGACTGAAGATCACCCGACCTTACCATGATCTTTATTCTTTTGATTCTGGAAGAGTGAAATTCCTTGGCCTCATTAAAGACTTGGTAGTGTCCTTAGATCAAATCCCAGCCAAAAATGTACTTATGGATGTCGTAGCTGCTGATATTCCTCCTAGGTTTGGCATGTTTCTTTCAAGATCTTGGAGAGCAAAATTAAAGGGCACTTTGCAGCTTGACTTTTCATATGCCACCATCCCTGTTTTTGGACAGCTCCGAAAACTTTATAGAGAAAAGAAGATGAAATTTATGATCAACAGTAAGGAAAAGTCAGTCAATCATCCTATACATGTTGTTCATATTGATCTTGACTCTTTCATTCTATTTAGTGATATGAATTCTATTGATGATGAAAGTCAGTTAGTGGAAATTTCAGAAGTTCCCAACCTAATGGGCAACATACATGAAACTATTGCAGCAGAAGGTAAAGAGGTCGGTGAGGAATGTAGACAGCCTACAAATCCTATTGAGGAGATTCAAATAATAGTGCAAAAAACAGAAAATTCTGAGCTAGCCGCTCAAAATCCTAAAAATCAAGAAATTCAATCTTCAAAAATTCTTTTTCTAGACAAAGAAAATGGTCTTTGGACCATGGAGTTTGATGGTGCATCAGGAAGAGAAGAAGTAGGAATTGGTGTTTGGATACATGGTCCATTACATCAATCAAACAAAATCCCCCGAAATGTGAGAATGAGCTCTTACAAGTTGTCTTTTGAATGTTCAAACAATGAGGCGAAGTATGAGGCATTGATTGTTGGCCTCAAAATTCTGAAAAAGTTGGGAGCAAAAAAGATTTATGTTTATGGAGACTCTGAATTAGTAAGGGAGAGGCATTTGACTATGATTTGAGGTCAAGGCACTACTGCTGCCACCAAAAACACAATTTTTTCTCTTCCATGCAACTGCTAGTGTGATAACTTGATTTGGAAAAGTTGATATTGGTTCAGATTCACTTTCTTAGATCATTTCCTATTCTTTTACCATAGTTCTCTCGCATGCTTTTCTGTTCATAAGGTATTGTTCAGCATTTTTCTATTTGTAGGTCAAAAATTAGGTCAAGCTAGACAAAACTCGTTTTTTAGTTCTTTCTTTGGTCCGTTTTGATAAGTAAATGGGCAGATCTCTTGTAGGACATCCCAACTCATCATTCCTCCATAAAACAGCCAGAACCAGCTCACTCCTCATAGATTCCCTAGCTCATTCACCACATTTCGCCAATCTGCCCTAATTTCTGCGTTTTTTCCCATAAAGCTACCTTCTTTGCATTTGAACAAATCCAACCATCACGTTCATCCCTGATCTTCCTTGACAAGTTATAGACACCTCAACACCCTCATCTATCCTTAATTTCCCTTTTCCCATTATTTTTCCACCTTCAAAACTCCAAAAACAGCTTTCGACTTCCCCCTGTAGATCCTCCTATAGAACCTCCTGTAGATCCCCTGCAGTCTCCTGTAGAATTTCCTGTGAGTGATTTTTCGAAGTATGATAGCAATGAAAGTCTTCAGAAGGGTACTAGGGGCTTCTTAGGACCTCTCCACACCTTCCTCCACCTCTGCAACAACCAACTCCATCTTCCTTTGCCACCAATCCTCTGCACAGTCACAACCAAATAAATCATAAGCATAATAATTTCACATAAAAACACTTAAAAGTACAAAAAGATGATTTCTTCTCATTTCTTTTCAGAAGTAGCTTGAATAAATGCAATTTACCTTTTCAATAGTCAATGGCCCCCATTTCAGTAGTTTCCATCTCTTTTCTTGTAAACATAGGGTCAGCAGGTAAACTAGGGTTTGCTAGGGTTTGCGTTTCATTTGAGTTTTCATCCTCTCTCTGCAAGTAGAATAGCCCCTGTAAAGTTAGTTTCCTTTCATCACAGTTAAAGCTTCTTCTGAGAACTCATGGAAGTTGGCTTAAGCTCCTAGCGAACTTGCGCGAGCTGATCAAGTGACAGCCTGCAGTAAGCGCTAGTACTTGTGCATACAACACCGTCGCTTCCAAGTTTGTTACGAACTACCGGGTTGATAAAAGTAAAGTAGGAAGCCCCAGGAGTTGCAGCATTATTGCTGCAATACTAGTGCTCACCACTTGATCCATGACTTTTGGACCATTCTAACACAATTTTATATTAATTCACATAATATTTTATTTTCCCTAAGTTTAGACTTAAGGACTTCATTAAAAATACTAATTATTTTAATATCTCCCAAACTATTTGGAATCTGCTCAAACCCTTTCTAGGTATTGGAGATCTCATGTGCCTTAGCCTCTCCACCAATTTTCGTGGCTAGAGCACATCTGATGCTACCCAAAATCAGCAATGGACCTCTCCAAGGTCAAATGCTTCAAGTGTGGGGAACTGGGTCATTATGCGAACCAGTGTCCGAAGAAGAAAAGTAAGGGAGAGGCATTTGACTCTAAGGAAATGCTAGTGAAGACAGAGAAGGAGGTTGAGAAGGATGACAATTGTGCCATGAGTGCTCATGTACCTCTAGAGAAGAGGTAGGGAGACATCGAGTTATAGTTAGGAGGACTACAGGCGATGAGGGGTAGGATCCTTGAGGTACCCAACCTCTTGGATTATACCTTGCTACGAGAGCCCCGAAGAGAGAGTAGCAGGACTGGTGGATGTCGGTAAAGATGGATGTGGATGACACAACAAAGACTGCTACAATGCAAGAATCTGTAGGCAGTGCGAGGCTAGCAAGCTACAGCAGTGCGAGAGACACGGAGAGTGTTGCAACAGTGCAGGGTGGCACAGAGAGGTTTGTAGTGGTGCAGGATACAGGGAGTTGTTGTAGTAGTGCAGAGGTCAGTAGAGGGAGAACTTGTTAGCGACAGAGTGAGCTTCAGCATCGGGAGTGTTTCTAGCCTGACACGGATGTCAGGAGTTGGGTGGATTAGTTACTTACTTCTCAGTAACTAAGTTGCAGTGCAGTAGCATTTGGTAGTAGCACGATGTAGCATGATGAGAGGGGTTTGCAGTGCAGATGCAGTGTTGGGAGAAAGGACCAGCAGCAGCATGGATGCAGAAGTAGTTGCCTTACGGATGTAGCAGTGGCAGTGGTAGGGCCATGGGCAACAGTAGGATGCAACAATGTAGAGGATGTTGGGCGGGGAGGCCTGGCATCGGCACAGGTACCGATGCCGTATAATCAAAGTGATGCTCAGTGAGGAGTATTACTAGAGCACAGTCCTCGCTAAGAGGGAGTGTTGATTTGGGGTAGCATCGGATGTGCTCTAGCCATGAAAATTGGTGGAAAGGCTAAAGCACATGAGATCTCCAAGACTCGGAAATGGTTTGGGTAGATTCTAACCGGTTTGGGAGATATTAAAATAATTAATATTTTTAATGGAGTTCCTAAGTCTAAACTTAGGAAAAATAAAATATTAATGGGTATTAATATAAAACTGGGTTAGAAGGTTCCAAAAGTCATGGATCAAGCCAAATATAATCTTAGCCATTGATTAGAGATGTAATCTTGGCCGTTGAAAGACCAACATGAAACATATAAGAGGAGGCTTGAGAGTTAGTTGGAGAACACACCAGAGTGATTAGTCATTCGATTTGCTAAAGCAGGTTTGCTAAGCAAAGTTGAATCAGTGATCAGTAGCAAGGGGCAGTAAGTACTGGACAGAGAGGCAGAGATAATGCTGAGAGACCGACATAGAGGCAGAAAGGCATACACAGAAGTCATAGCAGGTCACACAGAGCCCAACAGAGATAGTGCAGAGGCCAGAGGGCCTATGTCATCCACGTAGAGGGCAACAGGAGTGAAGCAGAGGGTCCCAGAGGCTGCATGGTGCCTCAGAGGGCTGACACAGAGGGTTCTGAGGCTGACGCAAAGTAGAAGAAGGCTCACGCAGTGCTTCAGAGTTGTTGGAGAGGGTTTCATGGGACAAGTTTTCTGAATACCTGTTTCTGAATAGAGAGGTATTACTGTCGGTTATTTTTCTCTATCGGGTGAGCCAGTTTGGCACCCAGTTGTACTCAAGGAAATACTGCATAATAATAAACCCTCAGAATTGTTGCACCGGTTTTTCCGCATTGGGTTTTTCTAGGGATGAGTTGTCCAAAAATAACGGTGTCACTTGCGTGTTTACTATTTCTTTTAGTTGTTGATCTGTAGATGGTTGAGATTGTATTGTGTTTATTTTGATGTTTATATGTTTAAATAACTTGTTGGTAATTAACAAGTAGGAGAAATAAACCAGAAGAATACAGATAAAATTTCTAACAGTAGATTTAGAAATTTCCACAGCTCTTCATCTTCTTGTGACTCCTCCTGTTCTGAAGGAGAATTTCTAGTACTAGCTTCCACTGGTTGAAGTGTTTTGACCAACGACTCATCTTTTGACTGCTCCTCGAAAGGCATGAAGGCCCTATCCTCCATGAACTTCACATCTCGTCGAACTACTACCTTCCTGTTCCCTGGAAGATAGATTCTATATGCCTTAGCATTCTCGCTATATCCCATAAGATATCCTTTCTCTGCAGTTTGATCTAACTTCTTCCTCTTCTCCTTGAGTATACGACAATATGCTAAACTCCCAAATATCCTGAAATGACTAACTTCAAGTGTCTTCCCGGTGAAGACCTGCTCTGGAGTAATCTTTCCCAATGCCCTATGAGGAGTTCCATTTTAGACATAGACTGTCATGCTGCATGCTTTTTCCCATAGGAATTTTGGCATATCCTGATCATACATCATTGGCCTAGCTGCTTCCACAATAGTCCTGTTCTTCCTTTCTGCTAGTCCATTCTTTTCCAGATTGTAGGGATCTGTCCACTCCCTTCTGATGCCCTCCCCAGCACAAAAATCGATGAAGTCCTTGTCAACATACTCTCCACCATTGTCTAAGCGCAACACTTTTATTTTCTTTCCCATCAGATTCTCCACTAGACCCTTGAACTCTTTGAATGGATAGAAAACCTCATCCTTGATTTTTAGAAAATAGATCCAAGTCTTCTTGGAATGGTCATCGATGAAGGTGACGAAGTATTTGGCACCACTAAGAGCTTTAGTGGACATCGGTCCGCAGATATATGAATGTATCAATCCTAGTACACTCTTGGCCCTATTGCTACATCTAGGAAACGTTGCTTCGACATACTCGCCTAGAGCACACCCTCTGCATACATCATCTCGTTCAGTTTTGAGATCTAGAACTCCTGTTACATTTTTCTTGAGTATTATCAGAGCCTTATGGTGAAAATGTCCCATCTTTCTGTGCCATAGTTCATTCAAATCCTTGTCACCATTACTGCCTATCAATGCCATTGGTGATTCTAGCTGTAACCTATACAACCTTTTACTTTTGATTCTGATCTGTACCTTCTTTTTCCAACTCGGGTGTTTGACGTATACTTTCCCCTTAATGAAGAAAACGCCATAGCCCTTGCTTTGAAGTTGAAATACGGAAAGTAAGTTCATCCCTAGTCCTGGCACATGTAGCACATTGGTAGCTCGGAACTACTCTCTTGTATCTGTTTGAAAAACTATAGTACCCTTCCCTACTAGAGTACACTTTGCCTTGTGTCCCATGGTGATCTGAAAATTCATTCTTTCCTCTTGATAATCTGAGAAACATTCCCGGATTCCTATCATATGCCAAGAGGCTCCACTGTCTATATACCATACCCCTAATGATGCAGAGCTTGCTACGCAAGCAACTTCTTCTTCCAATCTGGAAGCCAGCATAGAGAAATGGAAATTTCTATCTCTTGTGCATTTTTCTAAAAATTTGAGCGAGTCTCCTGACGTGGATGCCTCTGCATCATGCCCTTGACCCATAATTGATTTTCCCTTCCTATCTCTGAATCTTTGCTTTGATACAATGTGAAAATTTCTAAAAAAAATTCTATTACTACAGTAACTGATTTATTTTACCTACTTATTTCTCAATAAGTTGTTTATGAAATCCTTTCAGTAAATATTAAAATAAATTCTACTGTAGATATCACACCATTATACAAAACAAATATATGCACAAGAATCAAACACATCAACGGAATTATTTTTGGACAATTGTCTTTGGAAAAACCCAATGCAGGAAAACTGGTGCAGCAGAGGAGGGTTTTATTAATCTTCAGCAACAATCGCTTTTACAGAAAAATTTTGCATAGACACTGGGAGAAAACACCTGAGACTTTTCTCTGAGACTTTCTGACACCTTGGAGAACTTCCTTTCCCTATTGCGTCAGCCCTGCGTCATTCCGCTTGGCTCTGCGCTACTCTTTCCTTCTCTACGTCATCCAATGTGTCTCTATGATCTGCGTCTCCTTCTGCGCTGTCTCTCGGAGTCCCTACGTCACCTCTTTTGATCTTCTTGACTGCTGCTAATCACCCCCTCTTCCTCCTCTGTGCAACTCTCCCTCTAAAATCGATTTCACTCTCTCTGAAAATCAATTTTCCTCGGGATATTGAGTATCTGTTGGTGTATCTTCAAATGGCCCTCAAGTCTTCTCTTATACTTTTTATGTTGATGAATCAACGAGCGAGATTAAGTCCTTAATCAATGACTAAGATCAAAATAGACTTGATCTTTGTCTCTTAGAAGCTTCTCACCTTTATCTTTATTAATACCCATTAATTTTTTTTATTTTCCTAAGTTTAGATTTAGGAACCCATTAAAAATATTAATTATTTTAATAACTCCTCATCTGGATGGAATTTCCAAAAGCAATTTCTGGGTCTTGGAGATCTCATGTGCCTTAGCCTCTCCACCACTTTTCATGGCTAGAACACATCCGATGCTACCACAAATCAACAAACCCACCTTTTTTTAGGGTGACTTTATGAGTTCATTAAATGAATGTGACGTTTTAGTCAATTATGAAGTCTAAAAGTACATTGTACTTTTATAATATTAAAGTGACTTTATATTCCTAAAGTGACTTTATGAGTCAAAAAGTACATGGTACAAGAAGTTATTAAAGTGATTAGAGGGGATTATTAATGAAGAGGGAGACCTAAAGGGGGTTCAATGTGAGAGTAGATCTCCACCCTTGATCAAGAGAAGATGAGATCTAATCTCATCCCTTAATCTTAGGAATAGTTCTTCTTGTCCTTATGGAGACTAAAAAGGGGGAAAAATGAAAACGGAGGAAGAATTTTCTTCATGTGTAAATTTGGAGAAGAGGAGAGGAGGAGAGGAGAAGTTGAAGGAGAAGGTTGAGATAGTAAGCATTTGTAGCAAGGAGAGACCATACAACAACCCGAAATTCTAGGCTAAAAGTGTGGCACGCAAATCAAGTAGGTACAAGAGGTTCAATAGTCTAAATTTCAAGGTAATCATCAGCAACCTGAAAATCGAGGAGAAGACAAAGGTATCTCTAGTGTGTTTTTCAAGGCAACTACAATGCCTATTTTGAGGGATTCAAGCCACATTTATTGTTGGTTTGAGAGCATGAAATTCAAGGGCCAGAAGTGCTGAAATGTGGCACAAAATTTGAGGGTTTGATGTCAAGAAAGTAGCATGAATTTCAAGGGTAGAGGTACTAGACTATGACATGAATTTCTAGACAACAACACAACTTGCAAGGAGATGGCCCAAATTTCTAGGAGGCAGATAAGTACCCTTGTGTAATTAATGTTGTAAATTTCTCCAAGAACAAGAAAATAAAAATATTCTTCCTAACAGTTTTCCCTTTGAGGTTTTTCTAGGGTTTGACTGACTAAATATCAGTGTCTAAATTTTGTTTATGCTTGTGAAATTTATCAGCTGATTTGTGAAAAAGTAGTGATAGGTTCTAGTGTTTTAATTGAATTTATATTCCATTTTAAATCTCAGCAATGAAAAATGGGGTTTGGGCATTAAACTTGATGTGAAAAACAACTTGAAACAGGTTGGGGCTACATGACACAAATTTTCTACACATTTTCGAGCACCAAGTGAATCTACAACTGATAATCAGTGACCAACAAGCATAAAATTATCGAGGAGAGTGTTTTCTCATATTCAGTGTTGAGAAGTTGTGTTGGTTGAGAGGTTTATATGGATACTATTTTGTGGGTGGAGGATAGGTTGAGTGGGGCTGAAAATTTTGGCCCATGGAAGGAGAGGATAATTTTGCTGCTTAAGGAGTTTGAGTTGTGGGATATTGTTGAGAGTTTAGTACAACCACCAACTGATCCTGTTCAGTTGGAAGAATTCAACAAGTGCAATGTAAAGGCTAAGAAGATCCTTCTTGATGTAATTAAATACCACCTTATACCTCATGTATCAGGGAAGAAGTTTGCCTATGAAATGTGGGATTCCTTGATAAAACTTTACTAGAGCACCAAAGAAAATAGGAAGATGGTATTACATGAGAAACTAAGGAACACTAAGATGATCAAGACTACCATAGTGACCTTACATCTTACCAAGATCACATAGGTGAGAGATGAGTTGGCTATAGTGAGAGAGGTTATCCCTAATGACCAGTTGGTAAAGATGGCATTGAGTGGTTTTCCCAAGAAGTGGGATGGATTTATTGATGGCATTGTGGCTATATAGCATCTTCCATATTGGAGGAGAGTGTGGGATAATTTCATCCAGGAGGAGACTAGGAGGAGTGCCGAGAGTGGAAGCCAACATTGTGGCGTTGATGAGGAGGAGAATGTTGTCCTCGTAGCTAAGGGAAAGAAGAAACTCAAGAAGGGGTCCACTAGTGGGACCAAGTAGCAGAAGGGGAAACATAGAATACAAGAGAAGGGAATGAGAAAAGTGATATGCTTTTCTTGTCAGAAGATGGGTAACTATGCTTTTTAGTGTCCCAATAAGAAGGGGAAGAAGAAGTTTTTTATTTGGGGTACATCAGATGTGCTCTAGCCATGAAAATTGGTGGAGAGGCTAAAGCACATGAGATCTCTAAGACCCAGAAATAGTTTGGGCAGATTCTACCCGATTTGGGAGATATTAAAATAATTAATATTTTTAATGGAGTTCCTAAGTCTAAACTTAGGAAAAATAAAATATTAATGGGTATTGATATAAAATTGGGTTAGCAGGTTCCAAAAGACATGGATCGAGCCAAATATAATCTTAGCTGTTGATTAGAGATGCAATCTCAATCGTTGAAGGACCAACAAAAAAAGTATAAGAGGAGGCTTGAGGGTCAGTTGGAGAACACACCAAAGTGATCAATCATTCGATTTCCAAGAGAGGGGTTTGCTAAGTAAAGTCAAATTAGTGATCAGTTTGCAGTGAGGGGCAGTGGGTACTGGACAGAGAGGCAGAGATAGTGCTAAGAGACCAGCGCAGAAGTAGAGAGGTAGAAGCAGAAGCCAGAGCAGGCCACGTAGAGCCCAGCAGAGACAACGCAAAGCCAGAAGGGCCTGCGTCATCCATGCAAAGGGCAACATGAGTGACGCAGAAGGACGTAGAGGTTGCGCAGTGCCTCAGAGCACTGACGCAAACGGGTTTGAGGCTGACGCAGAGGCCAGGAGGGCTGATGTAGTGCTTCAGTGGTGTTGGAGAGGGTTTTGTGGGGCAGATTTTTTGAATATCTGCTTCCGAATAGAGAGGTATTATTTCGGGTTATTTTTCTCTATTGGGTGAGCTAGTTTGGCACCCAGTTGTCCTCAAGAATATACTGCATAATAAATAAACCCTCAGAATTGCTGCACTAGTTTTCCCAAGTTGGGTTTTCCTAGGGACGAGTTGTCCAAAAATAATAGCGTCACTTGTGTGTTTCCTATTCTTTCCACTGTTGATCTGTAGATGGTTGAGACTATATTGTGTTTATTTCGATGTTTATATGTTTAAATAACTTGTTGGTAATTAACAAGTAGGAGAAATAAACCAGAAGAATACAGATAAAATTTCTAACGGGTAATACTTAGAAATTTCAACATGGTTTCAGAGTGTGGTTGCAGATCACAGGAGAGCTGAAGCAAAGCATTTGCAATAGAAACAGTTGCCCCGAGTGATAGAAGTTGTTCCTTGCAGAAAGCAACTGAAGAAGGGTTGACACAGAGGGACTGCATCATCAGTTCGGACCAGAGAGAGAGGCCAGTGCAGAGGCTGAGGAGGGCAGAAAAAGGCTCATGCAGAGAGACGCAGAGACCAAGAGGGTTGACACAGTTGGCTGAGGGAGCATTTTAGCCAGTGTGAGGATTGCATAGAGCCTAGAGGCTCAGTCCTTCAGTTGCTGGGGCATAGGAAGTTGTGGGCAGTTTGCAGGGAGTGAAGTTGGTCGGGTACTGTGGGCACAACAGTACCTAACGGGGAAAAAACCAAGGTAGAGGGAGTCGCTACTGAGGCAGATTTCTAGCCAAGGAATCCAGATCAGTGTTGCAGGTGCACAGAAGATCGGAGAGGTGCGACTTGACAATTGGTAGGAAGATTTCCAGAAGGGAAATCGAGACTCAAAGGGAGTCTAGCAGAGAAATTTCAGGCGGGAAGTAGAGAGACTCAGCAGGAGTCGAAGAGAGAACTTCCGGAAGGAAGTAGAGAGACTCGGAGGAGTCGACAATAAGAGTAGAGAGATGGCCATGAATGGGTTGAGGGATCAGGACAGGCTGGACGGGATGTCCAACTTTGTGGTCTGGAAGGCCAGGATCTTGTCCATTCTAGATATACATCGCATCAAGGCCATCGCCTTGAGAATAGTGGCTATCCCAGTTGACCCAATTGATAATGAGAAGTACGAGGAAGCAATGGCCAAGGCGGAATGTATCATCCTTGATGGGGTCAAAAATCATGTGGTCCAACATATTGCCAAGAAGGAGATGACAAAGGAAATGTGGGACTTGTTGACCACTGGAGTGGCACCTGATGATTATATGAAGACTCCACACCTAAGGATGATGCAAAGGACAGTTGTACCATCATATATCATCAGTCAACAGAGTTTTTTAACTCTACTTCTATCTTCTCATCATCTTTCTTGTACCCAAATTCCACACCCTGTGGGGAATTGTAATAAGTGATACTAATAATGATGAGTTTTTGAGTTTGTAACAAGCCTAGGATGTTGGGACTCGATTAGCAAACGAGTACACCTTGGAGTGTTTTTTTTATCCGATTAATTATCCCTTCTTTTTCAGAGGCGGATAATTTTCTAGGTTTTTTCACTCATGTTTTACCCCAAATCCGGGGTGACGGTTTGAAGGTTGAGCCCCTAACACATCCTAGTGTCTAGAGTCGATGTATATTACCATACTAGATCACACAAAAAAATTTGTGGAATTTGGCTAGGTCTAAGTAGGATTTTTTAATAATTAAAAAATTTCCCGCAAAACGTGATTTATTAACTATTTTCTATGTCATGGTGTAAATAAGTGGCCTTAGGAAATGTCTAGGGCACGCGACTGCTCGAAATTCATCCTCAGAGACCCGTTGTTATCCTAGGACCTATTTTGGGGGTCCAAAAATAAGGAAAAAATTCAAAAAATTGAATAATTGGAAAAATTCAGAATTTTTTCCATAATCAAAATAAATCAAATTTTAACATGGAAAGTTAAAGGAATATCAAAGGTGATGTAGTAGCAATGTGGGGCCCACCACATGGAGAAAATTCAAAGTTAAAGTTCCAAGTGGCAAGTCAAATGGTCTAACGTTGAGTTAAAGAGGCAACGTTGAAATATTACATATGGCTAAAGTTCAAATGGTTTTATTTATTTCAATATGTTGGTGCACATTAAAGTTTGTGGGGAAAAATAGTGACATGGCAGCCACATTAGAAAGACAAAGTTAACATCCAGTCAAAAGAGTCCCAAATTATCCACTCAGCAGGTATAAAAATCAGTTTAAGAGAATTCGTAAAGGTTGAGAAAGTTGAAGGGGGACAAGACTGCCACATATGACAGACCTTGCCTCCCACTTGTCCCCCACTAAAACTCTAGAAATAAAAGAATTTTGTGGGGTTGGAAAGCATTTTATGCTTTTCAAAATAGGTGTAGAGATGCAGAGTTATGGAATTGGAAAACCACTCAATCTCTATTTGGGCTTCTAGTGATTCCAGTGATTCTCTATGGTTGTGAACTATGGGCCAGCAATACATCTAACATGCAATGGAGACAAATTGAGAAAATTCAGAAGCGTTTGATTACAAAAAAATTTAAGATTAAAAGTGCAGTTCCTTGTGATATCTTGTTAAGTGAAATAGGGACTGCTCCTATTGAATGAATTTTTATGGTGCGAGTCATAAGGTATTTAAAAAAAATGAGCAAATGGAAGAGGGTAGATGGCCTAAGGTTGTCTTTAATGATAGATTGTGCAAGAGAAAAAAAACTTGGATGCGGCAAAATAACAAACGGTACTGGCTTGAATGCATGTCCCATAAACAACAAAGAGATAAAAGCGTTTGTTATGGAAAAGTTCCACAAGCGTACTTGGAATAAGGAGCTAGGAAGAAAGAAAAATTACTATATTGAAGTGTTTAATCCCACTCGTAGTCATCAACCAAAAGCATACATAGAGGCCAATATCTCTTGGAGAGCAAAAATTATTATTGCTCAGTTAAGGACTAATTCTCATCAACACCTTTGTGAAACAGGGCGCTGGAAAAGGCCAAAAGAAGTGTGGGAGGAAAGACAACAGGAAAAGTTATGCATATATGCTAGTTGCTCTTGGGATAATCTATTTAGCAAGGGGTTTGTCGAGAAGCTGGGAGCATTTACTTTGAAGCTTCACAGAAAAAGGGTTGAATACATCACGCAGATGAAGAAGTAATCTGTCACATAGGCTATCTTTAGCCTCGTGGATGTTAAAAATAATTTATTTCTTTCTTTCTTATGCAGCAGTTTGGGCATATTTTAAGCTCACAGATTTGGAAGAGTTTGAGTGGGGACAAAACTGCCACATGGGACAGCTCTTGTCCCCCACTTACTCTCACTTGTCTCCCACTCACATACATATCAAGCAATAGGATGTGCAGGGATATGTTACTGCCAGCCAAAAAGGATGATGCGCAGCAATCTACTCCAACCTATAGGCAACCAGATTTAACACCTGTTTATCACATTTTCATATGTTTGGGTTAACAATTAGTTGAGTGGGATATTTTGCCTACTTACTCCCACTAAGTTTCAAAATTGTCTAATCAAAGTAATGTGTATATCAGTTAAGGGGATATGCTGGCAGCTTAAGGAAATTGTCAAGTGGTCTACGAACAACAGTTTAGACGCAGCCAAACACACAACAGATTTGAGGATATTCGATGGACAGTCAAGGAGGAGTCAAGGAGTCAAGGTTGCCACCTACAGCCAGTCATCTTGCCACTTGCGATTTGATTTTATACATTGGGATTGTCAATCCATCTCCACTTGTCATTGGAATTTTCCTTGGGATCATCTCCCATTTTCTTATTTATATGAGTATTGAGCTCTCATTTTTGTATCATAGAACGAACTATTGGGCTTACGGAGACTCTGCTGGATTTTGTATTCATATTTCATATAATAAAAGAGACTTTGGGGTACTATTGTGTTGGTGTTCTCCTTACATTTCTTGAGGCGATGTTATTTCAATTGTTGTGTTTTACATTTTACATGTATGTTGGATTATGCTAGTTATCATTTTTCCACTTGTTTTGGATTAACATATGCAAGCTATCTTGCATGTTTTTTTTGGGTTAAAGAAATACTCTAGGAAGAGGAGCATTAGAAGATTTTTGTTGAAATCTCTAGCTTTCTCCTCCATTGTATAATCTAATCCCTTATGATTGTTGACATCTTTTTCAAGTGTGTAGATATCTTTAGATTTGGTTGAAGGATTTAGTTGGGCGTGGGGTAGCTCTCCAATAGATGAACTAACTCCGAAGATCAAGAATAGAAGGACCCAATCGGTTTACCTCAAGGATCTCATCAAACAATTTTGAAAGAGGGAGTTTCCTTTCCTCTAGCCTATTAAGATCAAATAAATTTAAATTAAATATTTTTCTTGATCAATATCTTGTGCTTTCAAAGATTTTATTTGCTACCTAGAGCATTGTTTTCACTAGACAAGTATGGAGTTCTACTTGCATGTCTTGATCTAGTTCTTGTACACTAATTGTAGATTATCATTTTGACTCTTTCATGTCATCTTTGTCTCCATTTCATGATTGCTTTGCTTTCAATTTTTTGAAGCATTCTACTTTTGTTCTAAGCAAAATACAATTTCATTTCTTAAAGAGCAAATACTTGGAAGGCACTGGTTGTTTATGTATTTCATGCTTATCTTATGATGGTTATTGCTCATATCAGTTTTTGCTTATAATATTAAAGAAATAATCTATTTAACTCTAACAATTCTCTTAGAAAATCACATCTCACTTTAACTTAACTTTTCATTAGGGACCCCCCCCAGCTAACCAAGGAGATAGCTTAAACAGAGAGAGAAGGGATTTAGTGTGATAGCCCCTTCTCTGAGTTCCCTGCCACCAACCACACCTTGTGGGGTTGAAGGCTTTTCTCATTGACTTGTAGGTAGATGTAGGCGGCAAGGTCAACAGGACGCCTTGAAGATGTTGTACCAGCATACTTCTGTGTAGAGGAAGATGTTACTTGAGAATCAACTATGGTCATACCAGATGCAGAAGGGGTAGTAGATAGATCACTTTCTCGGTCGGTTGAAGGAGATCCGAGACCAACTAACTTCCATAGGGGCCACGCCAGATTAGGAGATGCTGGTGAGGACCACTTTAAACGAAGTCTCCGAGGAATGGGAGACATTTGTCTAGAGCATATTGGGCAGGGCTAATCTTCCAGATTGGGAAGAATTATGGGTGGCTCTTCGCCAAGAAGAGATCAGACGAATGAGCAAGACGGGAAGTAGCAGCAAAGGAGTCTGGATCAAGAAGGAAGAGGAAGAGGATGCAGCTCTAGCATTTGCGGTGAAGCAGGAGAAGAGGAAGACAAAGGACCTCTCCAAGGTCAAGTGCTTCAACGGTGGGGAACTAGGTCATTATGCGAACCAGTGTCCAAGGAAGAAGAATAAGGGAGAGGCGTCTGACTCTAAGGAAGCGCCAGCGAAAGTGGAAAGGGAAGTAGAGGAGGATGAAGATTGTGCCATGAGTGTTCATGTACCTCTAAAGAAGAGGTGGGGAGACATCGAGCTGTAGTCAGGAGGATTACAGGCGATGAGGGGCAGGATCCTTGAGGTACCCAAACTCTTGGATTATACCTTGCTACGGGAGCCTCGAAGAGAGAGTAGCAAGACTGGCGATGTTGGTAGAAACGGATGCGGATGAAGCAGCGGAGAGTGCTACAGTGCAGGAGTCTCGAGAAATGCAGAGCTAGCAGGCTGTAGCGGTGCGAGAGGCATAGAGAGTGTTGCAATAGTGCATGATGGCACAGAGAGGTTTGCAGCGGTGTGAGAGGCAAGGAGTTGTTGCAACAACACAGAGGCAGTAGAGGGAGCACTTGCTAGCGGCAAAGAGAGCTTCAGCATCGGGAGTGTTTCTAGCCTGACAAGGATGTCAGTAGTTGGGTGGATCAGTTACTTACTTCTCAGTAACTGAGTTGCAGTGCAGTAGCAGTTAGCGGTAGCACGATGCAGCATGATGAGAGGGGGTTGCAGTGGAGATGCAGTGTTGGGAGAAAGGACCAGCAGCATCACAGAAGCAGAGGGAGCTGTTGTACGGATGCAGCAGTGGTAGTGGCAGGGCCATGGGCAACATTATAGGATGTAGCAGTGCAGAGGATGTTGGGTGGGGAGGCCTATCATCAGCGCAAGTATTGGTGCTGGATGATCAGTGTGATGTTCAGTGGTGGAACATTACTAGAGCACATTCCTTGCTAAGAGGGAGTGTTGATTTGGGGTAGCATCAGAGTGCTCTAGCCATGAAAATTGGTGGAGAGCCTAAAGCACATGAGATATCCAAGACCCAGAAATGGTTTGGGTAAATTCTATCTGGTTTAGGAGATATTAAAATAATTAATATTTTTAATAGAGTTCTTAAGTCTAAACTTTAGGAAAAATAAAATATTAATGGGTATTAATATAAAACTGGGTTAGAAGGTTCCAAAAGACATGGTCAATCCAAATCTAATCTTATCCATTGATTAGAGATGTAATCTCGACCATTGAAGGACCAACAGGAAAAGTATAAGAGAAGGTTTGAGGGTCAGTTGGAGAACACATCAGAGTGATCTGTAATTCGATTTACTAGAGCGGGGTTTGCTAAGAAAAGTTGAACCAGTTATCAGTTTGCAGCGAGGGGTAGTGAGTATTGGACAGATAGACAAGTAGAGATAGTGCCGAGAGAGAGAGGCAGACACAAAAGCCAGAATAGGCCACGCAGAGCCCAACAGAGACAACGCAGAGTCAGAAGGGCTTGCATCATCCACGCAGAGGGCAGGTGGAGTGACGCAGAAGGCTGTATAGGCTGTGTAGTGCCTTAGAGGGCTATAGCAGAGGGGTTTGAGGCTGACGCAGAGGCGAGGAGAGCTGATGCAGTGCTTCACTGGTGTTGGAGAGGGTTTCGTTGGGCAGATTTTCTGAATATCTGCTTCCAAATAGAGAGGTCTTACTTCCGGTTATTTTTCTCTGTCAGGTGAGCCAGTTTGGCACCCAGTTGTACCCAAGGATATATTTCATAATAAATAAACCCTCATAATTGTTGCACCGGTTTTCCCAAGTTGGGTTTTTTCAGGGACGAGTTGTCCAAAAATAACGGTGTCACTTGTGTGTTTGCTATTCTTTCAGTTGTTGATCTATAGATGGTTGAGACTGTATTATGTTTATTTCGATGTTTATATGTTTAAATAACTTGCTGGTAATTAACAAGTAGGAGAAATAAACCAAAAGAATACAGATAAAATCTATAACGGTTAGACTTAGAAATTTCAACAGAAGGGTGTTGCAGCATCAATCGAGGTGGATGAGTTTGCCACCATATTTGACACAAAGTTGTTCTTAGTTGTGAATATTGCCATTAACATTACCTCTCCTAGTGTCTGGTATGTAGATAATGTTTCTTCTTGCCATATGATAGGAGTCGGAGAGTACTTTACAAGTCTTACAGAGACTGGTATAGATTTGGAGGTGGTGCTTGGAGATGATTCCATTATCAGAGCAACAGGTGTAGGGATTGTATCATTTTAGAGGGAGTCACAACCTCCTTTGAAAGTGACAGAGGTCCTATATGTTCTAGCGTTGAAGAAGAATTTGACTTAAGTTTCAAGTATTGAGGACAAGGGATCTGTGGAGGTGTTCTAAGATGGATAAGTACTTATGTATCCCAGGGGATCTTGTATCAATTCTGCTAAAGTGATTGGAGTCCCCCATGGGAAACTATAGGTTCATGTTTTAGCCTACCAAAGCCTTTGTGTCGACAACCAACAACAATGATTGGTGCAAGTTATGGCAAAGGAGGATGGCCCACTTGCACCATGAAGCATTCAGGGTACTGAGGGAAATAGTTATAGGCTTACCATATTTCAGTATTGAGCACCATGATGTGTGCAGGGGATGTGCTTTGGGAAAGTACACTAAGACTCCTTTCCTGAGTAGTTACATTAGGGTAGCAAGTATTATTGATTTGATTCACTCTAATGTAGGTGGTCTTATGTCTTTCATATCCTTGAGTGGATTTTCTTATTATGTCACATTCATTGATGACTACTCCTGGAAGACCTGGATTTTCTTCATGAATACCAAGGATCAGGTCTTGATGAGGTTCCAAGAGTTTAAGGCTCTTGTAGAGAACCAAGGGGGGAAAATCAAGGTCTTGAAGACAAATAATGGGGTCGAGTATACCTCCAATGAGATGAAGGAATTTTGTGTGAGAACAGGGATCAGGAGAGAGTTCACAATGCTATATAACCCCCAAGAGAATGGTGTGGCAGAGAAGAAGAACATGGCCATAGCAGGGGTAGTAAGATCCATGTTACATGATCAGAAGCTGCCTTTATTTTTATGGGCCGAGGCTTGTACCACTGCAGTATATTTGCAAAACAAGAATCCACATAGAGTGTTGGGGAGTAAGACTCATGAGGAGGCTTTTTTTTGAAAAGAAGACTGAGATTGGGAACTTTAGGATTTTTTGGGGCCTTACTTATTCACATGCCCTTGAGGAGAAGAGGAAAAAGCTAGAACCCACTACAAAGAAGGCATATTTGTGGGTTATGGAGAGACCTCTAAGGCCTATGCATATATATTCCTGCCAAAACAAAAATTTTCCTTAGGTGAGATGCGATGTTTGAGGAGGAGAGGGGCATGAGGTGGTCACAAAAGGATGATCATGTAGAACAACAAGCTCCTTAGCATGGGAGTACACCAAAGACTTTAGGATCTTCAGGTTTAAGTTCACAAGGATCAAGAGGATTACCAACTTATGGGGCAACAAGTTCATAGGTTTCAGGATCACAGGGCACAAATTCCTAGAGTATAGGTTCACTGCAGGTCACATAGGCATCCTCATCACGATTATGGGCTCCAGAGGAGGATGTTCCCACACTAGTTTAGGAGGCTATTGTAGGGAAGAGGAAGCTAAGATGGCTTAATGAGACCTTGAAGGAAGCACAAGTGTCAATCGGAAGACCCAAGTGGTCAGTTAGGGAGAGCATGCCACCAGAGTGGTCTGGGGGCTATGTGGCTAGTATTGTGGAGATTGATCCATCTAGATATGAGGAGGCTATGAATCGATATAGCTAGAGGGATGCCATGTGGAAGAGTATGCTTCCATCATGAAGAATGATGTTTGGGAGATAGTGTCAAGACTTGAGGGGAAGTCAGTGGTGACTTCCAGGTGGCTCTACAAGATCAAACATGTTGTGAATGGCAGCATGGAGAAGTTAAAAGCTCAATTTGTGGTAGGGGAGTTCTCACAGGTAGAGGGAGTTGAATATGAGGATACCTTCACACCAATAGCTCGATATACCTCAATTAGAGCAGTGATCTCCATCGCAACAAAGATGGGTTGGAAGATCCACTAGATGGATGTGAAGACTCTTTCTCAATGGAGTCATACAAGAGGAGGTTTATATTGAGTAGCCATAGGGCTTTGAGGTGCATGGGAGAGAGTCTCATCTATGCAGGCTTAAGAAATTGTTATATGGTCTAAAGCAGGCATTGAGAACATGGTACTTGAGGATTGATTCCTACTTGCAGCACATGGATTTCAAGAAGAGTGATGTGGATTTGAACCTATATTACATTGTGGTTGGTGGGGATCCACTCATTATTGTGTTGTATGTTGATGATTTATTCATTATAGGAGTGGAGAGACTCATTGAGTACTACAAGAGAGAGCTTGGTTCAGAGTTCGAGATGACTGATATAGAAATGATGCACTATTTTTTGGTGTTGGAGGTTTGGCAGGAGGATGGGCATATCTTCTTGGGCCAGGTTAGGTATGCAGGGGACATATTGAGGATATTTCGTATGGAAGACTATAGGTCTATGGCCACATCGATGATGACCAACTAGAAGAAGCTATAGGCTTCTAATTCCGAATTGGTACACCCACTTTATATTGTCAGTTGATCGATTCATTGATATATCTGGTCAACACTAGACTAGATATATGTTCCGTAGTCAACGCATTGAGTTAGTTTATGATGGAGCCTAGGAGGCTGCATTGGGTGGCTGCGAAACATGAGTTACGGTACCTACAGCACACAGTGGATTATGGATTGGAATATGTCCAGGGGGATGGAGTTAGCTTGACAAGTTGTACAGAATTAGATTGGGAAGGCAATGCTAGTGATAGGAAGAGTACATATGGATGTTGTCTCATGTTGGGTTCCATAGTGGTGTTGTGGTTTAGCAGGAAACAAAGATCAATGGCACTGAGTTCCATGAAGGCTAAGTACATTGCAACTAGTCAGGCCAATTGCAAGGCCATTTGGCTCCACAAAATTTTGTATGGATTATTTGGTCAGCGGGTAAGAACAACTACAATTTACTGTGATAAATTTTGGGTATTTTTCTTATGGCTATTATAGACCAATTGTTAGATGAAATCTTTAAATCCTTGTTTATGACAATCAAATATAATTTCTTTATAGTATGTTTTTGTGAACTTATTTAAGCCTTTATTGGTTGACCTAAGGCTTTAATTTGAGCCATATGAAACCCTAAACTCACACACTTGAAATTATACCTTCGTCCACCCAAAAGCCTAAATGCTATATCCTTATTGTCATGTGGAATCCTATTGTGGAACCCCTAGGGGGAATTTAACCTAAGTTTGATTGGATTACTTGATCCCTAAGATCTACTAGGGAAGCTCCCTTGTGTTGGATTGTGTACAACACTAAAACGAGGGTAATGTTGCTCTCAACCTAGATTGCTTAGTGAGGCTTTGCACTAAGATGCTATAATTTTTAGTAAAAATGTCCAATACTTAGACTCACATTATCTCAACATTATAAGTTACTGTTGGTTCTAGGGCACACCTTTGGAAAGATTTTTTTAAGTAAATTGGTTGAGTACACTAATCCTAGACTATATTCCTTCATATACCAACAACAAACTTAGGATTAGTTAATGGTTAATGGAATACCCCCTTGGATATGGAATTTTCCAAAGCCCAAAGAGTGGAGTGAATCACATAGGTGAGAAGTAGTGATTCACTTGATAGTATCCTTAGGCTTCCCTATGAATGAGGTTAGGACTTTTGCTCTAGGGAGTGTATGAGAGATATCAAGTCTGTCACTCAGAGTCTCTAAAATATTACTAGTGGAGTATCTTCTCCTTGAATTATCTTGAAACTTGTAAAACATTAGGTAGCTTTACGAGGGTTTTTAGTGAATAGCTTTAACTATGACTCTAGTTTCATTTACACTTTCTCAAGAAGAGCTTTGGTTGACCCCATATTATTGTCCTAGGGTTAGAACTTGTATGCATTTATTTGGAAAATTAAAAATGTCATTTTACATGCAATTTTCAGCTATAAATTAATGCTAAAATTAAGATCTTATTGTGTTGTTATATCTATTTTCCACCATAGCAAATTATTGTAATTACTATCTTGTTTGCTATTTGATTAACCCTAATTTTAGAGATTTTTTCACAGGTTTTGGGGTTTTTTCTTATGGTTGTTATAAACTAAATGTTTGCACTAACTTTCAGTTTAAACATTGTTTAAGATGGCCAAAGTTTAATTTCTTGATTATATGGGTTTGGGAACTTATTTGAGCCTCTATTGGTTTCCCTAAGACTCTATAGATAGCCATAGGAACCCTTGAACTCACTCTTAGAATTATTGCGCCGAGAGGTTCTCTATAGTCTAGTGTGGATGAGATGTGTAGGCGTAATGTAAGAAAGATTGTAAATCAACATTTTTTAAATGCCGAGAAAAATATGTACAGCAAAAAATAAATCAAAATTAAATTTCGTCTTTGTTGCCGCAAAATATAGCAATTTTTGGAGAGGGAAACCCTACAAAGCATAAACTAGACCAAGAGACAATAATGGGGTAGTGGCTCACTGTCGCCATAGCCAAAACCCCCTACTCTTTATGGATTTTCACCAATGGGAGGAGTCCCAGTGTGTGATAAAGGTCACCTATGTATGATATTATAGGTCAAATATACTAGATGACTTGACTAGGTCTCCAACAAGAAAGACACAACAATGGCTCAAGGCTCCAATACGAGGTGTTAGTGCTCAAACTAGCAGGGGACCTAAGGGGAATCCCTAAAGGGAAAATGCTAGGCCAAGCGAAACAAATGGAGACTTAGCCCACTATCACCTCAGCTAAGGCTCCCTTCTATTTACGGACTTTCATCGATGGGAGGAGACCCAATATGTATTGTAGTGGATGACGCAGTCCCTCTAGCCACTGCGTTGTCTCTACTAGGCTCTGTGTGGCCTGCTTTGGTTGCTACTTCTCGCTCTCTGCGTCTGCACTAGTCTCTCCGCACTATCGCTGCCTCTCTATCCAATACTCACTGCCCTTTGCTGCTGATCACTGTTTCGACTTTCCTTAGCAACCCCACTCTGGGAAAACGAATTATTGATCACTCTAGTGTGTCCTCCAACTGACCCTTAAGCCTCCTCTTATCCTTTTCTTGTTGGTCATTCAACAACCGAGATTAAATCTCTAATCAACGACTAAGATTAGATTTGGCTTGATCCATGACTTTTGGAACCTTCTAACCAAGTTTTATATTAATACCCATTAATATTTTATTTTTCCTAAGTTTAGACTTAGGAACTCCATTAAAAATATTAATTATTTTAATATCTCCCAAACCGGGTTCAATCTATCCAAACCATTTCTGGGTCTTGGAGATCTCATGTGCTTTAGCCTCTCCACCAATTTTCATGGCTAGGGCACATTCGATGCTACCCCAAATAAATAATCCCTCTTAGTGAGGACGGTGCTCTAGTAATACTCCTCACTGAGCATCACTCTAATTATCTGGCATCGGTACCTGTGTTGATGCTAGGACTCCCTGCCTAACATCCTCTGCACTTTTGCATCTTGTACTGCTTCCCATGGCTCTGCCACTGCCACTGTTACATCTATATGACAACTCCCTCTGCATCCGTGCTATTGTTGGTCCATACTCCCAACACTGCATCTGCACTGCATCCCCCTCTCATCATGTTGCATCGTGCTACTACATACTGCTATTGCACTGTAACTCAGTTACTGAGAAGTTAGTAACTGATCCACCCAACTTCAGACATCCATGTCAGGCTAGAAACACTCCTAATGCTGAAACTCTCTTTGCTGCTAACAAGTGCTCCCTCTACTGAGCTTTGCGCTGCTGCAACAACTCATTGCATCTCGCACCATTGCAAACCTCTTTGTGTCGTCCTGCACTGTTGCAACACTCTCTGTGCCTCTCGCATTGTTGCAGCCTGCTAGCCTCGCGCTGCCCGTGGACTCTTGCACTATAGCACTCTCCGCCACTTCATCCGCATCCGTCTCTGATCTGAATTTGATTGCTAGTTAATGCTATTCTAGTGTCATTTCTAGATATAAAATTTTCTTTGCTTTGGTTTGCTTATCCATAAAGAGTTTATCCATGAGCATGTGATTGTCAATTCATATAACTTGGTGAAATTTAGTGTTTTGCATGAAATTAAAAGAATGAATTTAAATGGATGAACAACAACATATAAAAACATAGCAAGCACAAATAACAGAGCTCAATACAAAAATTTTTGTTGAAGGAGTTCACCCCTCCTAGGCTACATCTCCTTGGTCCAGCTTCACAGTGTGGGCCTTTATATTAGCTTCAATAGTGCTCAAATTGTTGTTACATGCATCCAATGCTCTTGGAACCTATTCCAATGAGTTTAAAACATTCAAATCTATTAGAAATGACTATTTTTTTACTCAATTTGGTTACCAGCTGCTCTGGAATGACCTCCAACACCTGGTGGCCCTCGGCTTCAAAATATTCAAGTGACCAAAAACACCTGTAGATGACCTCTTCTGCCTCTGAACCATGATCAAATGAGTTCCCAACATGCCAATTAGACAAAAATGACTATTTTTTTACTCAATTTGGTTACCAGCTGCTCTGGTAATGGCCTCCAACACCTAGTAGCCCTAGGCTTCAAAAATCTTCAAGTGACAAAAAGAACTTGTAGGTCACTTCTTCTGCCTCTAAAACCTACTCCAATGAGTTCTTAGCATGCCAATTAGCCAAAAATGACTATTCATTTTCGAAATTTGGTTGAAAATTGAGTAAGTTATGGCTCAAACAGTTTTTCCTAAAAAACCTCTGCTAAATCTGGAAAACTACCAATTAAGTTTGCCAAGTTTGGTGGTGGTTTCAGATTTAGTGGCTCCGCCATAAATTCTGCCAATTTAATTATGGATTAATTAAATGATAAACTGATTAGTGGCGCACTAATCCCGCTTAATAGTTGGCCCCTAGCTCCTGGTTCCGGTGCTTGGTCACATGGGTTGGGGGTTGGGCCCTTGGGGCTTGTTTTTTTTTTTTTTTACCAAACTTTCAAAAGCTCTAACTTTTGCATACGATGTCGATTTTTCGAACCGTTCATGGTGTTGAAATCCTGGAGACGAACTCTATCCAGTCATTTAGGTTTGAAGCAATTCTAAGCACTTCCAGTTTTTAGCTAAAATACTAATCCTTGATCAGTCTCTACCGACATCCACCAGTGCTACCACTCTCTCTTCGGGGCTCCCGTAGCAAGGTGTAATCCAAGAGTTTGGGTACCTCAAGGATCCTGCCCCTCATTCCCTATAGTCTTCCTGACTACAGCTCGATGTCTCCCCACCTCTTCTCTAAAGGTACATGAACACTCATGGCACAATCTTCATCCTCCTCAACCTCCTTCTCTGCCTTCGCTGGCACTGCCTTAGAGTCAAATGCCTCTCCCTTGTTCTTCTTCCTCGGACACTGGTTCGCATAATGACCTAGTTCCCCACAGTTGAAGCACTTGACCTTGGAGAGGTCCTTCTTCTTCCTCTTCTCCTGCTTTCCCACAGATGCCAGAGTTGCATCCTCTTCCTCTTCCTTCTTGATCGGGACTCCTTTGTTGCTACTTCCCACCTTGCTCAACCACTTAATCTGCTCTTGACGAAGAGCCGCCCTCAATTCTTCCCAATTTGGAAGATCCGCCCTGCCCAGTATGCTCTAGACAAATGTCTCCCAATCCTCGGAGACTGTGTTACGTGCGGTCCTTACCATCATCTCCTCATCTGGCATGGCCCATATGGAAGTCAGTTGGTCTCGGATCTACTTCAACCGACCGAGGAAGAGATCTATTTGCTCTCCCTTCTGCATCTGGTATGACCATAGTTGATTCTCAGGTAACATCTTCCTCTGCACGGAAGTATGCTGGTACAACGTCTTCGAGGTGTCCCACATTTCCTTTGTCGTCTCCTTCTCGACAATATGTTGGACCACATGATCCTTGACCCCATCAAGGATGATGCATTTTGCCTTGGCCATTGTCTCCTCGAACTTCTCATTAGCTACCAAGTCAACTGGGAGAGCCGTTACTCTCAAGGCGAAGCCCTTGATGCGATGTCCATCTAGAATGGACAAGATCGTGGCCTTCTAGACCACAAAGAAGCCCTTGATGCGATGTCCATCTAGAATGGACAAGATCGTGGCCTTCTAGACCACAAAGTTGGACTCCTTGTCCAGCCTGTCTTGATCTCTTAGTCCATTCACGGCTATCTCGCTTCTCTTCTGTCGACTCCTCTGAGTCTCTACTTCCCTTTGGAAGTTCTCCTTTCGACTCCTGTTGAGTCTCTCTACTTCCCACCTGGAAGTTCTCTGTTGGACTCCCTCTGAGTCCCAATTTCCCTCCTGCAAATCCTTTTTCCAATCGTCAAGTTGCCCCTCTCCAATCATCTATGCAATTGCAACACTGATTTGGATTCCTTGGCTAGAAATCCGCCTTGGTAGCAACTCCCTCTACCTTGGATTTTTCCTGTTAGGTATTGTTCTGACCACAGTACCCCACCAGCTTCACTCTCGCAAACTGCCCACAGTTCCCTTATGCCCCAACAACTAAAGGACTAAGCCTCTAGGCTCTGTGCAATCCTGTCACTGGCAAAACAACTCCCTCAGCCAACTGCGTCAACCCTCCTGGTCTTTGCGTGGCTCTGTGTGAGCCTGTTTCTGCCTCCTCAGCCTATGCGCTGGCCTCTCTCTGGCATGGAATAATGACACAGTCCCTTTGCATCAACCCTTCTTCTGTCGCTTCTGCAAGGATCAACTTCTGTCACTCAGGATAGTTGATTCTGCTGCAAATGCTCTGCTTAGCTGATGCCTTTAGCTCTCTTGTGATCTGCAACCACCCCCTGATACCATGTTGAAATTTCTAAGTCTACCCATTAGAAATTTAATCTGTATTCTTCTGGTTTATTTCTTCTACTTGTTAAATTCGAACAAGTTATTTAAAATATTTAAATATCGAAATAAACACTATACAGTCACAACATTTACAAATCAACAGTTGAAATAAAACAAACACACAAGTGACACCGTTATTTTTGGACAAATGTCCCCAGAAAAACCCAATGTGGGAAAACCGGTGCAGCTATTTTGAGGGTTTATTATTATGCAGTGTTTCATTGAGTATAACTAGGTGCCAAACTGGCTCACCTGACAGAGAAAAATAATTGGCAACAATACCTCTCTATTTGGAAATAGGTATTCAAAAAACTTGTCCCACAAAGCCCTCTCCAGCGACTTTGAAGCTCTGCACTAACCCTCCTGGCCTCTGCGTCAGCCCCAAACCCCTCTACGTCAACACTCTAAGGCATTGTGCAAACTCTGGGAACCTTTGCGTCACTCTAGCTGCCCTTTGCACGGATGATGCAGTCCGTTTGGCCTCTGCGTTGTCTCTGCTGGGCTCTGCGTGGCCTGCTCTGGCTGTTGCTTCTCGCTCTCTGCCTTTGCACTAGTCTCTCAGCACTGCCTCTACCTCTCTGTCTAGTACTCACTACCCCTCACTGCTGATCATTGATTCGACTATGCTTAGCAACCCTGCTCTAGCAAAACGAATGACTAATCACTCTGGTGTATCGTCCAACTAACCCTCAAGCCTCCTCTTATACTTTTCTTGTTGGTCCTTCAACGACCGAGATTAAATCTCTAATCAATGGCTAAGATTATATTTGGCTTGATCCATGACTTTTGGAACCTTCTAACCCAGTTTTATATTAATACCCATTAATATTTTATTTTTCCTAAGTTTAGACTTAGGAACTCCATTAAAAATATTAATTATTTTAATATCTCCCAAACCGGGTACAATCTATCCAAACCATTTCTGGGTCTTGGAGGTCTCATGCGCTTTAGCCTCTCCACCAATTTTCATGGATAGAGCACATCCAATGCTACTCCAAATCAACAGTATATCGGGGCGATCTTCAAAGAGAAATGTCTTCTCCTGGTGGCTGATACACAACAATGAGATAGCTTAAAACTGGAGTTGGAGTAGCGGTGGAAAGGAGAAGGAGGAGGAGGGGAATATATGCATAGGGTTGTAAACAAGCAGAATCCTGAGCGATAATTTCTCAACAAAAATATGGAAGAGGAAGGAGGCGAAATGGTAGAAATAGAGGAGTGTTGATTAAGGGTTCAGGCTACATATACATGGCTATCATTCTCTGCTTAACAGCTAAAGTAAGTCTGAGCTAGCATAGGTATTGCAGGCTAATCAAATACACAAGTAAATCTATAGTTTCTACAGGTACTGAGTGCTAGTGAATAATACAAATAAATCTGAGATATGCACAGCTACTATTCTCTTATTAAGTAGCCTAGATAAATCCATGAATCAGCAAGAAACCAATAACTTCATTAATACTATTTAAGGAAAGAAAAGCACAAATGAAATAAGATTACCGAAGGGAACATGCTGCACATCTATGATGCTTGGAATCAATAGGGAGTTTCAATAGTCTTAAGGGTCCAAATAACCAGTCCATACATTTAGCACAACATTAGTTAAGTCCCCCATGAAATAACAAATAGAACTAAAGTGGCATCTCAGAATTCAAACCCAGTGGATGAGAAATTCCGGAACCATTTTATAATATTGCTCTCCCCTATTTATATGAAGAGGGGGGAGCTGGAATAGTTGTTACAAAATATCTCAGCCAAAGGCTAGTTGTCTGATGTACTAGCTGCCCTGGCCTATGATAGCTCATGCTGCCCAAAGATTACAATAGGGATCTTCTCCCTTTCTTGGAAATAAATGTTAATTTCATAACTAATGAAAAAAAGGAGGATAAAGGAAAGATGAAGGAGGAGGTGTCCCCCTGTTGTTCCAATGGAGGCCCCTGATCAAGCTACGTCTCTATCATCATGCTCCCTTTTGCTGCTGAGGCGGTTCACTGTCCATTCTCCCTTAAATGCCTTTCGACGCCGACTCTGGATGCGTGCTACGAGAGGGCCTTACCTTGAATGCGCCCATACTTCCATTCACCATCCCAGCTGCTGACCCATACGTCCTTTAAAGCTCTGTGCAATCCTTTTCGACACTCTGATACACCTGGGGATGCGTTTTATGATGTAACAAGCAGTCTGTCAGGTGTGGGCCTTTAACACAGAAATGAGACGAAACAGGTGAGTTCCAACTTCCCTTTAAGCCCTCATGCTTTCACCCCCTTTCTACGACTTCCTTCAGATGAACAGGGGGCTATGACCAGGGGCTTAGCACTCGGGCGCTAAGGCCTTCAGGCTCCCGTCTCGAGGGCCCTTTTATTTTGTTACTCGGAATTTCGTATCCCGGTGCTTGATAGCATTTTACCTTTAGCACTTTTCTATTGACACTTACGATCGTCGATCTACGAGATAGAGTATTGAATGAGCGTGAGGCTTTTGAAAGGGATGAACCCGACATCCCTATAACTCCAGTGTATAAAATATCATGTTTGGGGAGTCCTTTTTCCTTATCGCAATCGCAGTGAGGGAGAAGTATCAGTGGAAGAATAAGCCTTCACTTCATGTGATAGCGGATCCCGAGGTGACGTCATCACTGCCACATGTCACCCTGTGAGTGGTGACATGTGTCACCCGGAAATGGCCACATACGAACCCTGAAAATGCCAAATTTGAATTCCACGTGTCCTTCATACTAGCAAGTCACTTCCATACTGCCACATCATTGATGGCATCAGCTGCCATGTCAGACATACGGGGCAATGGGATTGCACCACGTGGCCCCTTGGAGGAGAGAGAAAATGGCTCACCTAACCTTGGTTTTGTATGCATTTCCTTTGTTAAATGATTTAGGCCTTTGTCCGACGATCTAACATTGTATCTCAAATCGGCAATATCACAAGGTTCTTAAACTTAGAACCTCACCGCCACGCCGATCACCGATATGCGGGATTTACTGTGATACTGCAGGATTGGGATCGCGATACTGCGGGACTACAGGACTACAGGATCGCGGCACCACGGGATGCGGGATTGCAATATAGCGGGACTGTGGGACTGCGATATCTCAGGAATGCAGGATGCGATATGGCCAATATGCAGGATTGCGAGAATGCGGGATTTGTTGTGATGTTGCGGGATGCAGGATTGCGAGACTGCGGGACTTGTTCACCGTTGATATGCGAGATTTACTGTGCCTGGGGTCCCTGACCTCTGATATGCAATTTTCCTTTGTATGTGGTCTTTTCCTCCTTACTTTCTAGGTTTTCCAAGGTTATATTTAATCTGCTTTAACTTCTGATCCAGAAGTCCATTTTTGGACTTCCATATACCATTAGAAAGCTCTTTCTGAGCACTGTTCAGCGGTGGGGGTTTGATTAAGCTTTGATATCATTCTGGGGCTTTGGAAATGGCTTCAACTTCACTTCCCTTTTGCACTCTTTTCACAATTGCAAGCATATTTAGCGTGAGTGACAACATTGGCTCCTACTAGGGACAGTGCCTTGCTAGCAAGGTGTTGAGAACCTGCAGACTAGTATCCTTCACCATTGGGTACGAAGACAGAAATATATGAACTTTGTAACTAGCAAAATCTCCATGGAACTTTCCTCATCAATCTAAAAAATGCAAAAATAAAAATTATAACAAGCTGAAAATAAAATGCTCAGCTGGTGAGCTTATGAGCTTATTTATGTGCATTCTTACTTGTGCACTAGATCTTAATTCACCTAGGTGACCTCAACCCTCCAATGGAGCCAAACTAGCATTTGGGTGTTGGACCTAGTGCCTTCATGCTACTGAAAAATAAAAATAAAAACAAGCATGCACCATGAAAAGTCTTCAAACAAGGAACCTGATGCATGCTGTTGACACAACCTCTGTTGCTGGCTTAAAAATATGCTCATGTACTCAGCCACAGGGTCATGGAATTCACAAGGAAAATTGGCAGCTGCCTCCTTTACATGAACAGTCTGCTGACCAATATCCTCTTGGTCAGGGCAGCCATAAACACTTCTTAGCTCCACAGCTTTAGAATTTTAAAGAAAATTTTGTTGCTGATCATTTGTTACCCATTTGTTGACGGACCAACCTTCTTGGAAATCTGCAGTAGAATCTTGAGTTTCTGAGATGCAAGAGTCAGAGATGAGAGGGCCTACTGAGACTTCCCGGCAGGGACCTTTCTGCAATAAGTAATCACAGACACTGCTTGGTCCTTTGACTCCAGGCTCTTCTTGAAAGTTTTGTTGTTGGGAGCCTTCTTCCCACTTGCTAGTAAACGACCCCTTTTTGACCCCAGGGACCATCTCTTCCTCCTTTGAATAATATGAAACATGCTTTGGAGGAGGGTCTTGGTCTTGTTCACCAAGCGAAAGATGAGCATTACGAACATGAGGCTCTTTGTTGACTTCCTGCTGGGCTTCCTCTTCTTGCACAGCTTCCCCTGACTGGAAGCGTTGTGGCTTTGCATCACTTGACTCTTCACTAGAGTCGTATTCATCATAGGGAGGGGAAACATCACATTCGACCGAATTAGACCCCGGAGGGTTTGTTGGCAGTTGAATGATGTTTCCTTCTTCACTCTCTTGCTCAATGCGTGATGCTTCTTCATGCGAGTAGATGTTTTCCTGGAGTGGAGCTCCACAAACATCTTCAGCAATGTCATCAACCTCAGGAATGTATTCATCATTAGAATATGTGCAACAATCTTCAAATAGAGAATTCAGTGGATATAATCCTGTGTAATAGTGATTGTACGCTGTATGAAAATTTCTTAGGGAAGATATGCTGTCACGAGGTATTGTTCTATACCAGACTCCAACGTCCTCATCTAAAGACAATTTGACCAACTTCATTTGTACATTTTCAAGAAGAATACCTTGTTGCTCCATGCATTCATGAAAGCCTTTGAGTTTTTGGTCAAGTCTTCTCTCTGTGTCCCCACTGAATCTAGGCAAATACGTATTCCACTCATGAAACATCGGGACATGATTGGGATAACTAGCGATAGCAGAGAAATCCAGTGCGGCAAATTGGTTGGCCAGAAATGTAGGAAGGGCCATCTCAAAAATCTCCCTATATGAGTGATTTCAATTTCAAAAGTAGGGAATGTTTTCGGCTTTTGTCGCATCAGAGTGAGTATGGGGCTGCTTGAAAGCTAGGATGATCAAACATAGATATGGATAGTGGAGTCGCTAGGATGTTTACCATAAAATTGACAGCTGAGTCTCCAAGGTGAGAGATCTTCAACCCACACTACCCTTGCTCACCTAACAGACGAAATGTAAAATTTTGTAGTACCTAGGGAAAAATATTCTAATCCGTTCCTCAACAATGGTGCCAAAAAGATGTTGTAGCTAAATCTAGCACCCTGTGGCACAAGTGTGTTGATTTGGGGTAGCATCGGATGTGCTCTAGCCACGAAAATTGGTGGAGAGGCTAAAGCACATGAGATCTCCAATACCCAGAAATGGTTTGGGTAGAATCTAAACAGTTTGAGAGATTTTAAAATAATTAATATTTTTAATGGATTCCCAAGTCTAAACTTAGGGAAAATAAAATATTAATGTGAATTAATATAAAACTAAGTAAGAATGGTCTAAAAGTCATGGATCAAGCCAAAGCTAATCTTAGCTATTGATTAGGGACTTAATCTCGGCCGTTGAATTGTCAACGGGAAAAGTATAAGAGGAGGCTTGAGGGTCACTTGGAGAACACATCAAGAGATCAAGATGTCAACTTTCTGGGGTTGGGTTTGCTGAGAAAATTGAGAGAGTGATTAGAGTTGTAGCTGAGGGCAATGAATACAGAAGCAGAGAGGTAGAGATAGCACCAGGAGGATCAGCACAGTAGCCGGAGGGAGGGACGCAGAACCAACCAAGGGTTCACACAGAGCCAGCTAGGGCTCACGCAGAGCCAACCAGGAGCTGCGCAGTGCCTCAGAGGGCCAGCGTGAGTGACGCAGAGGGATAGAGGACTGACACAATGCCTCCAAAGGCTGATGCAGGCCAAGCCAAAGTGATTCTAGGCTAGAGAGAGATGATGCAGTCCCTAGAGGCTGACGCTGGGGTTTCGTGGGGTAGATTGGAGCTGTGGAGCTGCCGAAGTGTTTACCCGGGGTTTCAGCTGGAACATCTACTTCCGAATAGAGAGGTGCTACTGCCGAGATTTTTCTATGTTGGGTGAGCCAGATTTGGCACCCAGATTGTATTCTGAAACTGCTTAATAAATCAAACCCTCAAATAGCTGCACTAGTTTTCCCGCATTGGGTTTTTCTAGGGACATTAGTCCAAAAACAATGGTGTCACTTGTGTGCTTGTTTTTGTTTCCTTCAGTTGATGATCTGTAATGTGTTGAACATGTAATTGTATTTATTTCCAATATTTACATGGTAAATAACTTGTTAATTAACAGAACAAGTAGGTAGGAATAAATCAGTAAAGTACATGAAGGGCTTCTAACAATTAGACTTAGAAACTTCAACATGGTATCAGAGCGTGGTTGCATATCACAGGAGAACTGAGGAGATCAGTCGAGCAGAGCAGCAACAACAGAAAACAATTGTCCCAAGCGACAGAAGTTGTTCCTAGCAGAGAAGCAGCAAGGAAGGGGTGACATAGTGCCTGCGTCATCAAGTTCGAGCCAAGAAGAGGGAGTGCAGAGGCTAAGGGAGGCAAAGACAGGCTCACGTAGAGCCACACAAAGGCCAAGAGCGCTGACGCAATTGTCTGAGGAAGCTGATTTGCTGGTGCCAAGATTGTGCAGAGCCTAGGAGCTCTAACCTTCAGTTTGCTAGGGTTTAGGAGGCTATGGGTAAGTTGCAGAGTGGAGCTGGTGGGGTACTGTAGTGAGAACAATACCTAACAGGGCAAGGCCAAGGAGGAGGGAGTTGCTACTGAGGATTTCTACCCGAGAAATATGGATCAATGGTGCAACTGCACTAACGATCAGAGTGGGGGCATCTCGACATTGGCAAAAGGGTTTCCAGGAGGGAAATCGAGGCTCAGAGGGATTCACACCAAGAACTTCTAGGAGGGAAATAGAGGAGCAGCGAGATGGCAGTGAATGGGGTAAGAGACCAGGACAGATTGGACGGAGCCTCAAACTTCATAGTTTGGAAGGCCAGAATCCTATCCGTTCTAGACAGGAATCGTGCCAAGCACTTCGCCTTGAGGACGATAGCTATCCCAGTTGACCCAACTGATAATGACAAGTACGAGGAGGCAATGGCTAGGGCCAAGAGCATCATTCTTGACGGGGTCAAGGACCATGTAGTACCACATATTGTAGAAAAGGACACGGCAAATGAGATGTGGGAGGCCCTAAAGAAATTGTACCAACATACTTCTGGGCAGAGAAGGATGTTACTAGAAAATCAGCTGTGATCATACCAGATGCAGAAGGGAGAACAAGTTGACACCTTCCTCGGTCGATTGAAAGAGATCCAGGATCAGCTGACTTCCTTAGGGGACACGCCAGATCAAGAATTGATGGTGAGAAAAGCCCTGAACGCAGTCTCAGAAGACTGGAAGGTGTTTGTCCAGAGCATATTGGGCAGGGTGACCCTTCCAGATTGGGAGGAAATGTGGGCTGCTCTTCGCCAAGAAGAGATCAAAAGGCTGAGCAAGGCGGGAAGTAGCGGCAAGGGGATCGAAATCAAGAAGGAGGAGGAGGTGGATGCTGCCCTAGCATCTAAGGGAAAGCAGGAGAAACGGAAGAAGAAGGACCTCTCCAAGGTCAAATGCTTCCACTGTGAGGAGTTGGGTCATTATGCGACGTAGTGTCCAAGGAAGAATAGCAAGGGAGAGGCCCCCAAGACCAAGGTTGCGCTAGCAAGGGCAGAGAAGGAAGTGGAGACAGACGATGACTGTGCCATGAGTGCACACATGCGCAGACGATGAAGTGGGGAGACATCGAGCTGTAGTCAGACAGACTACTAGGTTAAGGGCAATGATGGAGGCTTAGCCCACTATCACCACAGTTAAGTCACCCTACTCTTTACGGACTTTCACCGATGGGAGGAATCCCGGTAGGGTAGGGATCCCTTGTAAAGGATATGTCAATGGATAGGTGAGAAGTGACCTTGAAAATCCTTTCCCAAGAATGGAGTGAAGAATGGAACTTGCTTACTCTTTAAGCAAGGAACTTGGTACACCAGGGCTAAGGGGTGAGGATTGGAGGGTTGAGGGAGAAAGGATAGGCTTATAAACAAGTTTCTCAATCCCTATAATCCTTTTGAAACTTAGATTCCCAAATGGTCCTTGACAAATAATCTTTATTGAGAAGTGGGACCACACGGGGCCAAGTGGACCCAGCCCAGGTTTGGGGATGGAATGTAGCAACCAATGATGTTCCTATCCTAGACAAGGTGAGGGGAAAGGACCAAACAAGAATATTTACTTCAAAAGTTTGAATTGATCCTATTGAGGTCTAGCCTTGAGGAGGCCTGGGCAAAATTCAATCCTAGAGCTAGGGCTTGGGATTCCTGGAGATTCCATTGTCAGAATTACCTCAAATTTGGAGGAGAGGGAGGGGACCCACCAGTGTAGTAGCCTATAGGAGATCAAAGTTTTTCCTTGGGCCAATTCTCGGGAAATTGATGCCCTAGGTGACCTAATGGGGCTAGATTTGGGGAAAAGGGGAAATCATAAAAGAGGGTTAAAATGATCACCCCTTTAAGGGACCAGTGCTTAATTCACTTGGGGATATGGAGTCAAGGATGATGAAGAGTAAGAACTTGGTTTCTTGATCAAGGAGGCCCAGAAAGTCAACTTCATCCAATGTTGAGAGGAAGAAAAGAAAAGTGACCTTCAAGCATTTATACTTCAAAGAAAACGATGCAAGCTTATTGAAACAAATAATCTCTAGGACATTTCATTCATATAACATTGGCCCATACATTAATTTAGCTAAAACATGCTCAATTCCACATTTCAATCATGCAACAACTAGCCCTAATTTTAGCAGTATGTAGCAACAAGAATAATAACATCAAAATTTACTTATAACATTATAGAGTATATCCAACCAACATTTCGTTTACAATACAAAGCTCCAAGACAAGATAAATAGCCCAAATCCATTCGTCAAAATTCATCTATCTCCAAAAAATATCCTCTAAGGAAAAAATGTGAAGTTCTCTATATTAGAGAGATCCCAAGTCAAGCGATAATCCAAATGAATGTATTGAACATCAATATATAGACTCCTAAGGAGTTTTAATTAGCCTATGGGCCTACATTAGCCCCTAATAATGTGCAAATAAAACCCCTATTGGTGACAAGCTCACCAAACTAGCTCACAATTGTAAAAATAAGCTTCACAAGGGGCCAAATAATAATATGTACATGTTGTGGGGCCCTCCAAAGGCCTAATAATGTCTCGAAGTACCATACTAAGGAAAATATTCCTCGAAATATGATGGACAAGGGGGTGGCCCCTTGTTCTCCAAGTAGTAGACTTGTTGTGCTCCCAGTGGGTCTGAGGGCACATAAATGACCCCATGGGTCTCCATATGAATTGGAGATGCTTGTAGATTCTCTGCAAGGGTCTGACTGGTGGAATGAATCTTTCCATGACATCGTACAAGTTCTAGGACACGTGTCAAGAGTGTGGGGATCCTGTGGGGGCCTACTAGGCATAATGTACCAAGAATATCACCATAATCCCAAAAGTGGATCGCTAGTAGTCTCTGAGCATTGATGTAGATCCATGGAGTGATGTTTGCTATTGTGGAGGCCAATGGTTCTCTATGCACACCCTATATGTGCCAATGTAGACCTCTGGTGGTTAGAATCCTATATAGGGAGACCAAACCCAAATGGAAACCACCTGTAATCCTGCATAAGATGCAATGCGTCCCATAGGCTTCAAGTACAACTAGTCATTAAAATAATTGGGTAAAAGAGCTTACAAATCATGGATAACAAATTGGACACTTCATAATGGCATGCCCTTCCGTAGTTGGCTTTAGCATGTGCTAGTGTCTCCAAGCTCCAAAGGGCTTAACCAAGTACCTTATTAGGTGGTTTCAACCCTTAAAGGGGATAGTATGTCCAAGATATATCCCTCTAATGGGGGTGGCAAGTGATAAATAAGTGGAATGGAGTAGGGAATGAGAGGGGCAATCCTGGGCCACATATTGGGGTATAGGGGTAGCTAGATAAGGCGAAGACCACACCTAGGTATGTAATGTGTAGGAGGGAGCAATTGTGGCACATGAGGTGCCCCGACATTGATTCTTCCACCCTTCTTTATATGCCTTTTTCCTTTTATGAATTTTCCTTAATTACCTGCTCGGGGCTCAAAGGACAAGAGCATGGTGTGTAAGATATAGCAGTGATTACCCCCTTTAGGTAGGGCGGTTCATTTCCCTTCAAAGTTTGGGACAATCATGAGTTCCTAATTGATAAAGGAGGCTCATCTAGGGCCTATGGAACTAGGGTGATGACCATGGATTGGGGTAGAGCTCATGTATTGGCTTTTGCCCATGTGCTAATTATTTTGTCTTGGCCATCTTTTGCATTTTGTGGTACAATTTCCTCTTAAATGTGGCCAATTATGCTTTTTTCTTTTCTTTTAACTGCTTCAACCTTCGGGGCAACATTCTAGGCTTGACCGAAGGTGGGGGCAAGGGAATAGGGAGGCTGGGCCTATGTGGACCTTGTGAAAATTCCTTAAACTCGGAATCCCTACTACATCAACTGATGATATTTCTCCTACTTGTCAGATTTACATGAACAAATTATTTGCAGTTTCCTACGACAAACATTGAAATATATACATTGCAGCCTACACCAATTAAAATAATATGTCGAAACAAGAAACTGAACAAGAGAAAGATACAACACAAATGACACAATTGTTTTTGGACAAATTTCCCTAGAAAAACCCAATGCGGGAAAACTGGTGCAACAGATCTTACGGTTTTATTATTATGCAGTAGTAAATCTGAGTACAATTCCTTGGATGCTCAGCGAGCAATCTGATACAAAGAGAAACTAGATAAAACAAATAGTCATATCCTCTCACTCTGTCACTGGCAGAATCTGAGTCTAATCACCCTAGACTGGAGCCTCTGCGCAGAACTGCATAAGCCTTGTTGAAATTTCTAACTCTGACACATTAGGAATCCCTACTGCATTGTCTGGTTTATTATCTCCTACTTGTTATTTCCATTAACAAGTTATTTATCAATATAAATACCGAAATAAACACAAATGCAACCTTCACACATATATAGATCACCAACTGAAATAAATTGAGACAACACAAAGGACACTGTTATTTTTGGACAATCGTCACTGGAAAAACCCAATCCGAGAAAATTGGTGCAGCAAATATGAGGGTTTTATTATTATGTAGTTTTCTGAATACAACTAGGGTGCCATAAATGGCTCACCCTTCAGAGATTTTCCTTGGCAGAAGTACCTTTCTTCGAGACAGATATTCCGGCTAATCAACAACTGGATGAGTAGCCTCACAGTGACTTCGACTGCTCCCTTAGTTGGACAGAAAAAGTTGCTCCAACCTACCCTCAGGAATTGCATCACCCTCCAGAGACTGCGTCACCCTCTACGGCTCTGCGTCAGCTAACCAGCTCTCAGTTTTCCCCACGAAAATTCCTCAGCACTGCCTCTTCAGCCCAACGTCAGCACTGCAGCCTTCTGCGTCAGCCTCTTGGCCCTCTGCGTCTTCTGCGCTGGCCTCTTTAGCCTTTGCGTCAGCCTTCCAAGGCTCTGCGCTGTCTCTTCGGCACTCTCTCTGCCTCTTTGATATGTATTCTCGGCCTTCTGTCGAACTGCCCCTCGTTGCAACAGATCACTAACTTGATTTCTCAGCAAACCCTACCCTAGAAAATCGAATTCTTGATCAACTTGGTGTTTCTCCAACTGACCCTCATGCCTCCTCTTATACTTTTCCTGTTGACGATTTGTCCGAAATTAAGTCCCTAATCAACGACTAAGATTATATTTGGCTTGCTCCTCATTATTTAGAACTTTCTCTCAACCATATTATATTAATACACATTAATATTTTAATTTTCCTAAATTTTCATCAAAAATATTAATTATTTTAATATCTCTCCATTCGGGTGGAATTTTCCCAAACGATTTTTGGGTCTTGGAGATCTCATGTGCCTTAGCCTCTCCACCAATTTTCATGGCTAGAATACATCCGATGTTACCAAAAATCAACACTCCCTCTTAGCGAGGAATGTGCTCTAGTAATGCTTCACTATGGAAACATCACACTGATCCTCTGCATTGGTACCTGTGTTGATGCTTGGCTTGCTGCCTCACATCCCCTGCACTGTTGCTTCCTGTAGTGCTTCCCATGACACTGCCACTGCCACTGCTACATTTGTACTGCTACTCCCTCTCAACATGCTGCCCCTAGCACTGCCACCACTAACTGTTGCACTGCAACTCAGTTACAGAGAAGTAAGTAACTAACTTCCCCCAAATACTGACATCCCAGTCAATCTGGAAACCTCGTGATGTTGAAGTTGCCTCTGCTACTAACCTGTGCTCCCTTTGCTACCACTGTGTTGTTTACAAACACCTTTGTGCCTCTCGCGCTACTGCAACCTCTGTTGCGTTGCTACAGCCTTCTGCACACTAGCCTTCCCTTGTTGCTCTGCCCGACACCTGTCATCATGCTACTATCATTAAGGGCTCCCGTAGCCGGGTGTGATCCAAGATTTTGGGCACCTCAAGGATCATGCCCTTAGTATGTAGTCCTCTTGACTACACCTCGATGTCTCCCCACCTCTTCTCTAGTGGTGCATGAGCACTCATGGCACAATCGTCATCAGTCTCGACCTCTTTCTACTCATTAGTTGGAGCTACTGTTGAATCAAAAGCCTCTCCCTTGTTTTTCTTCCTAGGACATTGGGATGCGTAATGTCCTAGCGCCCCATAATGGAAGCACTTAACCTTGGAGATTTCCTTTTTCTTCCTCTTCCCTTGTTGTCCCACAAATGCTAGAGCCACATCCTCCTCCTCTTTCTTGACTTGAGATCCCTTACCACTACTTCCTGCCTTGGTCATCCTCTTGATCTCTTCCTGTCGAGGAGCTACCCACATCTCCTCCCAACCAGGAAGAGTATCCTTGCCCAAAATACTTTGGAAAAATGTCTCCCACTCCTCGGAGGCTGCATTTAGGACAATCCTGACCATAAACTTTGGATCTGGTGTAGACCCCATGGAAGTAAGTTGGTCGTGAATCTCCTGCAACTTGAGAAGGAATGGATCTATCTGCTCTTCCTTCTGCATCTGATATGACCTCAGTTGATTCTCCAATAGCATCTTTCATTGCACGGAAGAGCCCTGGTATAAGGTGGTCAGGGTGTCCCACATCTCCTTTGTTGTGTTCTTCTCAGCAATATGTGGTATGACATGATCTTTCACCTCGTCTAAGATCATGCACTTCGCCCTCGCCATTGCATCCTCATACTTCTCATTCTATAAGTTGGGTCAACTGGGATAGCCACTACTTTCAAGTTAAATTCCTTGATGTGATGTCAATACAGGACTGCCAGGATCATGGCCTTCCAGATGACAAAGCTGGAAGCCCCGTCCAACCTGTCCTGATCCCTCAGTCCATTCACTGCCATTTCAGCTCCTCTTCTGGACTCCCTCTAAGTCTCAACTCCTCTCCTTGAAATTTCCCTCTAAGTTCTGATTTCCCTCCTGGAAATCCTCTGGCCAGTTGTCGAACCGCTCCTCTCGAATCCTCCTTGCAACTTCAACTCGGATCTGGATTCCTTGGCTAGAAATCCGTCGAGGTAGTGACTCCCTCTACCTTGGTTCCATCTCCTTAGACATTGTTTTGTATCGATAGAAACAACGTCCCACCAGCTCCTCAAATCACAATCTGCTCATAGCTTCCCAAGCCCCGACAACTGAAGAAACTAAGCCCTTGAGGTTCTGTGCAATCCCGACAAAGGTTGAATCAGCCCCTCCGGCCAACTGTATCAATCCTACCTATTTGAAAAGGATGACATGGCTCTTCGTGAGCCTCATGAGCCTCTTCTGCCTCTCTCTGCCTCTACGTTGGCCCTTTCCTTGGCTCGAAATGACGATGCAGGCTCTGCGTCACTTCATCTCTGCTGCTTCTGCTCAGGAACAACGTTGTCTCTCAAGACAACTGCTTCTGCTGCAAATTTTTAGATTTCTGTTGGTGTCTTCAGTCCTCCTGTGATCATCAATGCTCTGGTACCATGTTGAAATTTCTAAGTTTGACACATTAAAAATCCCTACTGCATTATCTGTTTTATTATCTCCTACTTGTTCTTTCCATTAACAAGTCATTTATCAATATAAATACCGAAATAAACACAAATGAAGCCTTCAAACATATACAAATCAGCGACTGAAATAAACTGAGACAACACAAGGGACATTGTTATTTTTGGACAATCATCCTCGAAAAGACCCAATGCGAGAAAATCGGTGCAGCAGATATGAGGGTTTTATTATTATGTAGTTTTCTGAATACAACTAGGGTGCCAAAAATGACTCAACCTTTAGAGATTTTTCTTGGCAGAATTACCTTTCTTCGAAGATAGATATTCCGGTTAATCAGCAACTGGATGAGTAGCCTCATAGTGACTATGATTTCTCCCTTAGCTAGACAGCGAAAGTTGCTCCAAGCAGTTGTTGCACTGCCCTCTCTGAGAAATTCGATCACTCCTCTAGCAACTGCCGACATAAATCCAAAAACATTTAAAAACTAAAAAAAAATCCTAAAAAAAGGGGACTGAAAGGGACTTCACATTTTGTCAACTTAAGAAATCCTAAAGTATTAAATTGAAATAATTTTCATATTTAAGGGTTTTAAATTTTTTATGTGGCCTCTGGCCCATTAAAAAATTTAAAAAATTATTAAATCTTTTTCGATTTATTTCGGTCACATTTAGTCTTGCTTAACATATTGAGAAATTCACCTAAGGAATAATTAAGTTGTCGATCTAAAATTTCTTCTTGGTGTCTTTTGTGCTAAGGTAAGATCTAAAGGTAAATTTTTGTGCTATTTTTCATTTCTCTATAGTTAAATATGCTTAAATTTTTATATCGAAGATTAACTATTTGAAAGTGGTAAATTTCTTAGATTTGGGATTTTAAGCATAATCATTTAAATTCTAGGATCTGAACTGGTTAGCTTTTCAATTTCGTGGTTGATTAAGGTACTTGTATCTCTTGAAATTTAATTGTTGAGGTATTGTGCATCTAGTGAAATCGATCGTCATTGCTTGAATCATTTAATGCTCGTTACATGTTAGACATTTTGCAAATGTTTTCAGGCGATTGTTAAATAATTTTATCGTGGAATTATAAACAGATTTCATATCTCTGTTTCCTAAGCAGTGGTTGATAATCAATTACTTGGATCATTGACTCCATAAGGCACTGGTATTAATCATTTAAAATCTAATCAAATTCTAGATCTTGTTAAGCCTTAATCAAGTATTTGATTGCCTCGTTGTGTCTCCCGAACCGGTTGATTCCCAATTGGTTCTCCTTCATCCCATTTCTCCATAGGGTCTACCCCCCTTAGCTTGTTGTAGGGAGACAGCTTAAACGGAGAGATCGGGGATCAGGGTGACAACACCCGATCTGAGCGTTGTCGCAGTGCTTAGACAATTTGTGTGACAACACAGCCTTCGGATCGTGCTTCTCATCTTTGTCCTTCTTCCTGAGAGGACACTGCATTGCATAGTGACCCATTTGACCACACCTGAAGCGTTTGTCTCTCCAACATTCCTCTACACGAACTGACACTGGTCCATCCTGCTACTTCTGATTTGGGCTCCCATAGGAAGGAATTGATCCGAGAGGTGGGTTCCTCAAGGATCCTGCCCATCTATAGCTCTTTCGAACTACAACTCCAAATCAGCCCACCTCCCTCTTGGAGGTATGTCAGCTGTCATGGAAAACTCCTCCTCCTCAATCTTCGTGGGTGTAGCCTTCGAATCGTGCTTCTCATCTTTGTCCTTCTTCTTGAGAGGACACTATGTTGCATAGTGACCCATTTCACCACACCTGAAGCATTTGATCTTGGAGACGTCCTTCTTCCACCTCCGCTACTCCTGCTACCCCTTGGATGCAAGGGCTACATTATCTTCCTCCTCCTTGGGCTTTGACCCACTGTTGCTAATTCCATCAAGCTTACACTTGACTAGATCTCTCCTCAGCTCTTCCTGCTTGAGAGTTGCCCATATACAATCCCAGTCTAGCAAAGTTGCCCTGCCCAGGATGCTCTGGACAAAGACTTGCCATTCTTCTGAGACTAAGTTTAGGGTCAGTCTCACCATCTCGGAACCTTGAGGTGTAGACCCCACAGTTGCTAACTCGTCTCAAATCTCCTGAAGCTTTGTGAGGAATGGATCCATGCGCTCCCCCTTTTGCATCTATGCAGATCTCAGTTTTTGCTCTAAGTACATCTTTCATTGCTCAAAAGATCCATGATACAACATCGCCAAGGCATCCCACATCTCCTTAGCAATCCCTCTTCTAGCGATGTGACAGACCACATGATCCTTTACTCCATCAAGGATCATCCTCTTGGCCTTCTTTATTTCTCCCTTGTACTTCTTCAGCTGATCTGGATCCACGGGCTCAGCCACTATGCTGTCATCATAGACCTTGAGAAAATGTTCATCTAGAAGGCATGACATCCTTTCCTTCCAGATCACATAGTTGGATGCCCCATCCAACTTGTCCTGATCTCTCATTCCATTGGCTTCCATCTCTGCCACGAAAAATGTCGAATTGGTCCTCTCTATTTCTTACTGTCGCTACTTAGGCAATAAGAAAACAAACTTCTTGGCAGGAAGTTTACTGAGGAAAAATTCCCTCACTCTGCTTCTCTTCTCTCTTATGACGATTTTCTGCCCAACAAATTTCCTGCAGAAAAACTGTGTCCTACCTACTCTTTCCTCACAATGAGGCTCTGCACTGCTCCCTCTGGCACGACAAAAGTTCGATATGGAATCCCTTCCTCTCTGCGGACTCACTCAAAGAGAGACTTTACTCAAAACTTCAGCCCTCCTGGCTTGGATTGCGCAAATCCTTTGGGGATTTGAACTATTGCCTCCTGCAGCTATTCGACCTCCTTCTCTGCTCAGCGCTGGGTTCTCTGGCACTATTCTTTTTGCTTCAATTGCACTCTCTCTGATACCATGTGAAAATTCCTTAAACTCGAAATCCCTACTACAACAATTGATGATATTTATCCTACTTGTTAGATTTACGTGAACAAGTTATTTGCAGATTCCTATGACAAACATTGAAATATATACACTACAGCCTACACCATTTAGAATAATATGCCGAAACAAGAAACTGAACAAGAGAAAGATACAACACAAATGACTCAGTTGTTTTTGGACAAATGTCCCCGGAAAAACCCAATGCGGTAAAAACGGTGTAGCAGTTTTGAGGGTTTTATTATTATGTAGTAGTAAATCTTAGTACAATTCCTTGGATGTTCAGCTAGCAATCCGATACAGAGAGAAACTGGACAAAAAAAATAGTGAGATGCTCTCACTCTGTAACTGGAAGAATCTGAGTCTGATCACATTGGACTGGAGCATCTATGTCCCCTCTGCGCAGAACTAGGTAAGCCTCATGCAGTCTTTGTATCACCCTTGCTGGGAATCACGATGCTCCTCCTTTGGACCCTCTTTTGGCTGGAAATTCTAAATTTTTGCCTCCCAGTCTCACCACCCAGCACTCAGCTTCTGAAACTCGATTTCCTCAGCAAGAATTTGATCTCCCTCTAAGGCCTGTGCTGCCACTATGTCAGCTCTACGTGGGCCAGCATCTACCTCTCTTTGGACGTCGTTCTGCCCTCTCTTTCTTGTACTCTCCAGCCAAGGAAAACTTCCCTCTTCCAGATACTATCTCTACGCCTCACTGCGAAAGATCACTTCGATCACTCCTCTAACAATTGCTGCGCTACCCTCTCTGAGAAATTCGATCTTCTTGGTCTCTCTGGGTGTGTTTTCCAAATGAACCTCAAGCCTCCTTAGATAATCTTCTCGTTGAAATTCAACAGCATGGATTAGAAGCTAATCAATGGCTAAGTTCATTTCTGCTTTATCCTCGTCTTCTTTTAGAAGTTACACCCATAGTTAGATTAACACCCATTAATTATTTTAATTTCTTAAGTCTAGACTTAGGGTCCAATTAAAAATAATTAATTATTTTAATAAAATTATCTCGAGGTGGAATTTCCCAAAACACTTTCTAATTTCTTTGGAATACATGTGCCCAAGCCTCCTTGCAAAATTTGAGACTTAGAGCACATTCGATGCTACCAGAAATCAACAGACCTGGCATGGAAATGTGGACCCAGGTGGGACAAAAGATGAATGGGGTATAGTGAGTGGAAAGGGAGTAATGTATGCAGATAAAGGAGCGGGACCACACACCCAAAGTCGGGGTTTCCCAAGTAGTACCACCCTAGAACCAAATGGTCAATAAAGGAGATCCCACGGGACTAAGATCCCAAGTTAACAACCAAAAGAGATCAAGGGGACAAGAGCACAAACTAAGCCCACCCTTTTTGCGAAATCGCCCCATCAATCCATACCCAAAAGTATCCTTGATAAGTAAACCCAATACTCAATTACCAAATGACAAGACATACCTTTAAATTCAGGAGGCCCACCTTCTAACATACGATCAATACAGGTGGGTGAGGGACCACATGGCTGGCTTGGGTGGTAGAGAAATGGAAAAACTAGCTAGTAGGAGGCATCAAGCGGCTTTTGGCTGTCGGCTAAGGCTCATCATGGAGAAAAATTTCTCTTGGGGATATCACCCATGAAATGGTGGGTAACAGGCCCTTAGGCTTGCAGAGAGGTTGTCAGCACGAGAAAATAGGCGACCTAATAAATTGTCCATTAGCCAGCAAGGGAAATAGATCAACACATGGAACTGCATGGAAAAAGAACTAAGGCCCTTTAATTAACATGAAAATTCGTGTGCATAAGCCAGGGGATTTTGAATACATACACGAGTTATTATAAAGGGAATAAAGAAAATATGAAGAAGAAGTAATTACACTCGTCACTGCATAGGAAGGGTTAGAATCCTAGGGTTGAGCAAGCCACCCTATCATTTTGGTATCAGAGCATTATAAATATTGCAGTTGCCAAGTGTTGCAGATAGTGAGGAGGAGAATATGTCAGACTAGAAAGGTAATAAAGTCTCTGTTTGAATTTAATAAAGGCTGACAGTTTGATGTTGAAGGACAGGACATAGAAGAGAGGAGACAGGCGAAGGAGGTTGCCTAAGAGGAGTAACATAGTACCAGATTCTGAAAAGGAACGAGTCAGGGATCAAACATCAAGAGAATTGCTCAAAAGAGGAAACAACATAGAGGAAGAAATTTCCAGCAAGGAGTAGAGCTGGAAGGAAAGGAAGGAGACCCCAGCCAAGAGAAGGACTGGAAGAGATACTGAGAAGAAAATTTGTTAGGTAATTGTTTTGCAACAACCAAACAACTGTAAAGAATTTGTAGAGTTCTGAGAAGAAGTGGCAAAGAACCCTTATAACAAGAGATTTTGTTGAAGAAGAAGACCCAGTTGTAGTTGGAAAATGAAAGGGAAAGAGGAGGTCCTCAAGAGAAGAGAACTAGTAGAGTTTTCCAGACGTGAGCAAGGTGTAGCGGAAGTCAGAGGTGAGAAAGGAGTGCTCAAGAGGTTCTAAAGGAGGGAACCAAGGGACACCAATAGCTAGGTGAAGGTGAGGTGTTCAGTTATCAAGAAAATGGAGAAGACTTGTTATAGGGGATTGTCTGCGGCTCACATTGGGCAGGTGAAAGCTCACAACAAGGGAGGAAAGGAAATGGCTATTGATGACCATAATCAGGGTTCAAAGAAAATCCATGGCAAAGGAGAACAGGATGGCATGCAAAAGAAATTAAGCTAAGAGGAAATTGATGAGGAGATGGTTGAGTTGAAAGAGCGGCTCAAATTTGTGGAGATGATGTTGGAGCAGGAAGACTAGAGACAAATATTGAACCTAAGGAGGAGGTTCAAGTTGCTTATCAAACGGAAGGGTTTCAAGTAGAAGATCCCTAAGAGGCCAGGGAAGGAGTTGAAGCACCTATTGAACGCTTCAATAAGAGAGGAAATGCTCAGAGCGGTTGAGCTTAAGGCTGGAGCAGTTCACACATGTGAACTAATGAGAGGTGACATCCTTAGAGAAGAGGGTAATGACAGACTATCTGAGAGTCTCATGGACTGTGTGCAAAGTCTAGAGCAATAGAGGGAGCTGCAAAAAGAGGAGGTTGATGAGACACTAATTGAATGTCTTAGGGAATGTGAAAGAGGTCTTATGGAAATTCAACAAGAAGAACTAATAGCATAAATACCAGAGGTGGCTAGATGGCCTTTCAACTTTAAAGTGGGTGAAATTTATGTAAATATGGACCAAAAGCATGGACAAAATGTCCAACTTGTGAAACATTCTAACCCGAAATTCTACTGCAGCAACTGATTTATTTCACCTACTTATGCTTCCCAATAAGTTATTTACGAAATGCCTTCAGCAAACATTAAAATAAATTCTAATGTAATCATCACATAGTTACATAGATAAAAATACATGCACAAGAACCAATCATATCAACGCAGTTGTTTTTGGACAATTGTCCCCGGAAAACCCCAATGTGGGAAAATCGGTGCAGTAGATGAGGGTTTTATTAATCTTCAGCGACAATCACTTTACAAGGAATGATTTTATAGAGAAACTAAGAGAAAACACCTCAGACATTCTCCTGGAAACTTTCTGACACCCTGGAGACCCTTCTTCAACTTCAATGTCACCTTTGTGTCACTCTGCGTGGTTCTGCGCCCCTCTACCTCAGTCTGCGTGAGAGCTACGTCTCCTCTGGACTGTGTCTCCCTCTGTGCTATCTCTCATTACCTTTGCGTCACCTCTGTGAAAATTTCTAAGTCTGACACATTAGAAATCCCTACTGCATTATCTGCTTTATTATCTCCTACTTGTTCATTCCATTAACAAGTTATTTATTAATATAAATATTGAAATAAACACAATTGCAACCTTAACATATATACAGATCAACAACTGAAATAAACTGAAACAACACAAGGGACACTGTTATTTTTAGACAATCGTCCCTGAAAAAACCCAATGCGGGAAAACTGGTGTAGCAGATATTAGGGTTTTATTATTATGCAGTTCTCTGAATATAAGTAGGGTGCCAGAAATGGCTCACCCTTCAAATATTTTCCTTGGTAGAAGTACCTTTCTTCGGAGATAGATATTCTGGCTAATCAGCAACCGGATGAGTAGCCTCACAGTGACTTCGACTGCTCCCTTAGCTAGACAGCGAAAGCTGATCCAAGCTACCCTCAGGAATTGCGTCACCCTCCAAAGACTGCATCACCCTTTACAGATCTGCGTCAGCTAACCAGCTCTCAGTCTGCCACACGAAAATTCCTCAGTGTTGCCTCTTCAGCACAACGTCATATATGCAACCTTCTGTGTTGCTTGCATCAGCCTCTTGGCCCTCTGCATCAGCCTCTTGGCCCTCTGTGTCTTCTGCGCTGGCCTCCTCAGCCTCTGCATCAGTCCTGGTTGTCTCTGCATCAGCCCATGCTGCCTCTGCGTTGTCTCTCTGACACTTTCTCTGCCTCTATGATATGTATTCTCGGCCTTCTATCGAACTGCCCCTCACTGCAACAGATCACTAACTCGATTTCTCAGCGAAGCCTATCCCAAAAAATCAAATTCTTGATCAACTTGGTGTGTCTCCAACTGACCCTCAAGCCTCCTCTTATACTTTTCCTGTTGACGATTCAATGGCCGAGATTAAGTCCCTAATCAATGGCTAAGATTAGATTTGGCTTGATACTCATTATTTAAAACTTTCTCACCCATATTATATTAATACACATTAATATTTTAATTTTCCTAAGTTTAGACTTAGGGTCTCATTAAAAATATTAATTATTTTAATATCTCTTCATTTGGGTGGAATTTCCCCAAACGATTTCTGGGTCTTGGAGATCTTATGTGCCTTAGCCTCTCCACCAATTTTCATGGCTAGAGCACTTCCGATGCTACCAAAAATCAACAACCTCCTCCTCAGTCATTGACTGCTGCTAACGCCCTCCTCTTTCTCCACCCTGAAACTCTCCCTCTAAAATCGATCTCCTTCTCTTTGAGAATCGAATTTCCTTAGGATATTGAGTATCTGTTGGTGCATCTCCAAATGATCCTCAAGTCTTCTCTTATAATTTTCCTGTTGATGAATAAATGACCAAGATTAAGTCTCTAATCAACGGCTAAGATTAAAACAGACTTGATCCTCGTTTTTTAGAAGGTTCTCACCCTTAACTTTATTAATACCCATTAATATTTTTATTTTCCTAAGTTTAGACTTAGGAACCTATTAAAAATATGAATTATTTTAATAACTCCTCATCCATGTGGAATTTCTCCAAACGATTTCTAGGTCTTGGAGATCTCATGTGCCTTAGCCTCTCCACCAAATTTCAAGGCTAGAGCACATCCGATGCTACCCAAAATCAACACAACTGAGAGAATAAGACAAAAGGACTACTTCTCGAAGCCAAGAATAGGCTGAAAAAAATGTTGCAAGTATTTTCCAACAATAGCCCTAGTAGCAGATGGGAGCTAGTACATTGAGGTGGAAGAACAATCCTTAAAAGATATCATGCAAAGGAGTTAAGATGATGATGATAATGAGGAGAAGAGACTAGCCAAGAGTCTCAAGGACTATGAGGAATATCCAAAACAACAAATGGCAATAGGAGCATCTACAGAGGCTCAAAAGGCTCACGTTTTTGACACTGATGTTTTTTGTTAATGTGAAGGTCATGAAGACCATGAGGAAAGACAATCACTACGAACTGTCATAAAAGAAAGGGATATTATGCAGTTTCTTTTAGGAGATAGAGGCAATAATAGAGTTCCAAGTGGGACATCTCTGTAATTGTACGAGACGGATACTGGACAAGGTCCAGGTGAAGAGCTCATGGAACATGATAAAGAAAATGAGTTGCTAAAAGAAATGTAGTCAAAATTTGATGAAGAAGAATGGATGATAGAGGATGAGACTACAACTTTATTTCAAATTAATATTTCTGATTTGTATGAGGAATTTAATTCCTTGGAGAAAAGGATAGATGAATTGAAGGTGTGCATCCAGCACGCTAAGCGGGAATCGATAGAAAATGTAATTGAATGTGGATAGCAAGAGTTGGATAAAGGGTTTACAACCCTCTAGCAAAGAGAATACCATGGGTAGGGACTGAATCAAAGAGAGGATTTAGACCAACATGGATATTTGGATGTAGAGATTTCAAATGATGACAGAGAAGCAACTGGGAACCACGACCAACAAGTAAAAGAAGGAGCAATGAGTTTTGCAAGAAATGGAAAACCACCTAGAGTTTCCATAAATATTGTAGATGAAGGTTTGGTTTTTCAAACCGCTCAATAAGGAAAAAAATCAAATTTTGTTGAAATGGAGGAAGCATTATTGCCTCATCAGGAGCATCTAAAGAAGACCTTAGCACATAAGAGATAAATGTCGAGGGAAACAATAGGAGAGGTTGTGAAGTCTTACGTTTTTAAATTTGACAATTGGTGTGTGAATACAGGTATTGAGTTGCCCAAGGAAAACCTAATTGGGTTGATAGATAAAGGGAAGTCCTCAATACAAGTTGAGACCATTTTTCGGGAGCAGAAGCCAGGAGTGATAAATTTATCCCTTGCAATGCGTGAGAAGACCATGATCGACAACAATAAGGACAATTATACAAGTGAAGATCCTGTTGCTGATGTTGAAATTTCTAAGTCTACACATTAGAAATTTTATCTGTATTCTTCTAGTTTATTTCTCCTACTTGTTAATTACAAACAAGTTATTTAAACATATAAACATCAAAATAAACACAATATAGTCTCAACCATCTATAGATCAATAGCTGAAAGAAATAGCATACACATAAGTGACACCGTTATTTTTTGACAACTCGTCCTCGGAAAAACCCAATGCGGGAAAACTGGTGCAACAATTCTGAGGGTTGTATTATTATGCAGTATATCCTTGAGTACAACTGGTTGCCAAACTATCTCACTCAACAAAGAGAAATAATCGGCAGTAATACCTCTCTATTTGAAAGAAGAAATTCAGAAACTCTGCCCCATGAAACCCTCTCTAGCAACACTGAAGCACTACGTCAACCCTCCTGGCGTCTGCGCCAGACTCAGAACCCTCTGTGTCAGCGCTCTGAGAAACTGCACAACCTCTAGGACCCTCTGTGTCACTCCTACTACCCTCTGTGTGGATGACGCAGACCCTCTGGCCTCTCTGCTATCGTTGTTGGGCTCTACGTGGCTTACTCTGGTTTCTACGTGTGCCTCTCTGCCTCTACGCTGGTCTCTTGGCACTATCTCTGCCTCTCTATCTAGTACTCACTGCCCCTCGCTGCTAACCACTGATTCGACTTTACTTAGCAACCCCACTCTAGTAAATCGAATGAATGATCACTCTCGTGTATCTCCAACTGACCCTCAAGCCTTCTCTTATACTTTTTCTGTTGAGTCTTCAACGACCGAGATTACATCTCTAATCAATGACTAAGATTAGATTTGGATTGATCCATGTCATTTAGAACCTTCTAACCCAATTTTACATTAATACCGATTAATATTTTTATTTTCCTAAGTTAAAACTTAGGAACCCATTAAAAATATTAATTATTTTAATATCTCCTTCAGCGGGTAGAATTTCCCCAAACCATTTCTGGGTCTTGGAGATCTCATGTGCTTTAGCCTCTCCACCAATTTTCATGGCTAGAGCACATTCGATGCTACACCAAATCAACACTCCCTCTTAACAAGGACTGTGATCTAGTAATACTCCACACTGAGTATCACAATGATTATATGGCACCGTTACCTGTGCTGATGCTAGGCCTCCCTGCTCAACATCCTCTGCATTGCTGCATCCTGCACTGCTACGCATGGCCCTGCCACTGCCACTACTTCATCTGTACAATAACTCCCTCTACATTCGTGCTGCTGCTGGTCCTTTCTCCCAAAACTACATCTGCACTGCAACCCCCTCTCATTATGATGCATCGTGCTACTACATACTGCTACCGCTCTGAAACTCAGTTACTAAGAAGTAAGTAACTGATCCACCCAACTACTGACATCCTTGTCAGGCTAGAAACACTCTCGATGCTAAAGCTCTCTCTGCCGCTAGCAAGTTCTCCCTTTGCTGCCTCTGCATTGCTACAATAACTCCCTGCATCTTGCATTGCTGCAAACCTCTTTGTGCCATCCTGCACTGTTGCAACCCTCTTTGTGCCTCTTGCACTGCTGCAACCTTCTAGCCTTGCGTTGCCCGAGGACTCCTGCACTGTAGCACTCTCCACCGCTTCATCTGCATCCGTTTCTACCGACATCCACCAGTCCTGCTACTCTCTCTTCGGGGCTCCCATAGCAAGGTATAATCCAAGAGTTTGGGTACCTCAAGGATCTTGCCCCTCATCGCCAGTAGTCCTCCTGACTACAGCTCAATGTCTCCCCACCTCTTCTCTAGAGGTACACGAGCAATCATGGCACAATCGTCATCCTCCTCTACCTCCTTTTCTGCCTTCGCTGGCGCTACCTTAGAGTCAGATGCCTCTACCTTGTTCTTCTTCCTCGGACACTGGTTCGCATAATGACCCAGTTCCCCACAATTGAAGCACTTGACCTTGGAGAGGTCCTTTTTCTTCCTTTTCTCCTTCTTTCCTGCAAATGCAAGAGCTGCATCCTCTTCCTCTTCCTTCTTGATCCAAACTCCTTTGCTGCTACTTCCCGTCTTGGATTGCCGTCTGATCTCTTCTTGGCGAAGAGCCGCCCACAATTCTTCTCAATCTGGAAGATTCCCCCTGCCCAGTATGCTCTGGACAAATGTCTCCCACTCCTTGGAGACTGCATTGAAAGCAGTCCTCACCAACATCTCCTAATTTGGCGTGGCCCCTATGGAAGTCAGTTGGTCCCGAATCTCCTTCAACCGTCCGAGGATGTGATCTATCTGCCCCCCCTTCTGCATCTAGTATGACTGCAGCTGATTCTCAAGTAACATATTCCTCTGCACGGAAGTATGTTGGTACAATGTCTTCAAGGCATCCCACATTCCCTTTGCCGTCTCCTTCTCAGCAATATGTTGGACCACATGATCCTTGACCCCATCAAGGATGATACATTTCGCCTTGGCCATCACCTCCTCATCCTTCTCATTATCAACGGGGTCAACTGGGATCACCACTATCCTCAAGGCGATGGCCTTGATGCGATGTCTATCTAGAATGGACAGGATCCTAGCCTTCTAGACCACAAAGTTGGATGCCTCGTCCAGCCTGTCCTAATCCCTCATCCCATGCATGGCCATCTCTCTTCTCTTCTTGTTGACTCCTACGAGTCTCTCTACTTCCCTCCAAAAATTCTCTCTTTGACTCTTGCTAAGTATCTCTACTTCCCGCCTGAAAGTTCTCCACTAGACTCCCGCTGAGTCTCGATTTCCCTTCTGGAAATCCTCCTGCTAATCGTCAAGTAACACCTCTCCGATCTTCTGTGCACCTACAACACTGATCCAGATTCCTTGGCTAGAAATCCGCCTCAGTAGCGACTCCCTCTACCTTGGTTTTTCCCCATTAGGTATTGTTCTGCCCACAGTACCCCACTAGCTTCACTCCTCGTAAACTTCCCACAGCTTCCTATGCCCTAGCATCTGAAGGACTGAACCACTAGGCTCTGCGCAATCCCAACACTAGCTAAAATGCTCGCTCAGGCAACTGCATCAACCCTCCTGGTCTCTACGTAGCTCTGCATGAGCCTTTTTCTCCCCTCCTCAGCCTCTGCGTTGACCTCTCTCTAGCCCGGATTGATGACGCATTCCCCTTGCGTCAACCCTTCTTCTGTCGCTTTCTGCAAGGAACATCTTCTGTCACTCGGGACAGTTGTTTCTGTTGCAAATGATCTGCTTCAATTGATGCTATCTGTTGACCACTACGTGTCAACTACCCATAGCAGTACACCCCCTTTTCTTCGCAAAAAGGGATAGCGCTTGATTGACATGTCCGTGCCATTCGACAATCATCGTCGACTTGATCATATTATGTTGTAAATCCAGTCTGCATGTGTGAATTGTAAATAATCTTAGCAGATATGAGTCATGTATGTAAATTGCCTAGGTGGACCTAATTTTCTAGTGATAATTTACGTTCCGGAAGGTTTTTTGTCTCACCGATCCATGATCGGCAGAGTTTTCCTTCAGCCTAACCCCAAAGCCAGAATGGATTTTGTCATTAGGATCTTAGGAGAATCCTAGTGCGTTAATCTGCTAGATTATAGTCGTGTCGCAGAACTGGGTGGTTTATGAGGGTCTATGCCAAATGGGTTCTCCCCCTTGAGATGTAAAGTTGTAAAAGTCATTATGTAAAGTGTCTTGAGGGTTAGAAAATGTTTTAATCCCCTCATAGGTCCTAAGTCCTAGGTCTTAGGTGATTTTTCCAAAGGCTATGTTCGAGGATCCATCTAAA